>JAMKCH010046081.1:0-32702 GCA_023653785.1 Ophioderma brevispina | reverse complement strand
GCCCGCCATTAAAGAGTACCGGTCAGAGAATGAGGAAAATCATGGGGGAACAGAAAGAAAAAGAGAGAGCGCGCGCGCGTGTGTTGTTTGTGTTAGGTGTGTGTGTGTTTTGGCCATGTGTTTAATATTTGGCCTTAGTGGTGGGGGATGTTTCTTAAACAGGATACTTTGATCTTTTGTTTTCAGGTGGTTGCAACAGTTTTTGGATTTCTTGCTTTTTAGAATTAGTACAAAAATATACCGATCTTATGTTACTCCATTCTTTTTTTCTTTTTTTTTCAGCAATCAATTGGCTTCGTAACATTTTTTGCCGCCGCTTTCCCGCTGGCCCCATTGCTGCCATCATTAATCTCTATTCGAAATCCGTGCAGACGCCTTCAATTTCATCACCAAACTAAGAAGACCCTATGGAGCACGGGCTCAAATTGGTAATGCTAGTGGTCTCCTTTTTTGGCCCATACAGTATATCCTCGCAACCGGGTGTTACGGGGGGTAATGGACGCATTAACTGGGAATGTGTTCTTATCTGCAGAGCCGTGGTGGTCTATCGGAAATGTGGCAGGACTTGTGATCACTATACGCTTTATAAATCGTAATTTCGAGCCCACTGTGGTCACGTTGTTTTGTGTCCCTGGCCGACCAGGGCCCAATTCATTAAAACCTTCGAAGCCTAGTGGCACTAAATGTACTTAGTGCCCAACTAGCCTATTTTGATTATAGTTGGAAATTCTAAACCTTACTAGTGCTAGTTTGCCTTCTAGAATCTGGCTAAATTTTAGAGTTGATCCAGAGCACCTCTAACTCACTAGTTGGCACTAAATCATGAACATTATTATTTCTGTAAATATTTTACAAGACAATTAACACTGAAGTTTTTTTGCTACAATTATTGATTATAGTTCTGTTGAAATTTACATTAAAAGAAAATATACATCATTTGGATAAAATAATGTGAATAAAGTTTGTCTTAAAATTTTATTTGCATTAACATAATACCGTAAGAATCAGTGAAAAGGGAAAGGAGGAACTTGTTTAAATACAGGCCCCAAAATAAGGCTTATATATTTGAAATGAACAAAATTATCCAACCTTGCTGAAAACAATTTAAATAATTTAATTCTGCTGTTCATACTTAAAAATTGTTTTGTTTTACTTAAGTGTTATATATGTTTGCTTACAGTGCCCGAGCTTTATGAGATGTTACATTTTTAGTAATGAAGTAGATTTTGCTTAGTAGAAAATTTAAACATCGCATTTCTCACAGCAGTATTAGCACAGAATTAAGAGATTCCTTTAAATATTCTTTCATTGCTGAGTACGTCCTTCTGTTTGTCAACTCTCAATATATAGGTTTGCTCACGTGTACAGGCCTATATGGAAGCTACTACAATAATCTTGCATCATTTTGATCCATGGTTCACAGGTGATCACAGCATGTTAATGCTCTGCGATGAACATACTCAAACACAAATGTTAGTCATTTAAGTATTGAATTACATTCCCACACGCCACCCATGGTCATCCGCCGAAAGCACCCAATTCTGTAGACAAAAGATTGAGCTTAGTTGCAACTATATTTCCCTAGTATGTAACTAGTTAGGAAGGTTCTTATAAAGGTTTTTATGAATTTCAATTAGTTATCACCCGAGTGTGGGCTGATTTGTGTCTATTCCAGAGTGAGGATTTTGAGCGGCCTCTACCTCCCATAACTCCTTTTTCCTCCTTTTCCTATTTCTTTATTTCTCTCACATTCCGTTTGCCTAGGTTTAGTGAATTAACATCAGTTAGGTATGGTCAAGTCACCTGTGCCCTGGAAAGTTCAGAGTCCCTGATACAAACAGACATTGACCTTCGTGGACATACTCACAAAATGGTCGGTGGTTGGTGGACAGATGTATCGCCATACTCCGGTTTGGTTGGCAACTGGACCAAATGCTGGTCACTTTCCTTTATATCCTTATAGGTTAGGCTAGTGATTAGGCCATTAAATAACCTATATGCTGCTTAACATACAATCATTAGGGCGGGGGGGAAGAACCCACCAGGTTCAACTGCCATTGTGGTTCAGATTTTATAGTAATCGCTGCCTTGTATACTCCCTGATTCAGGAAAGGCTTGGGGGACAACCCCTGAGGATAATTCCGGAGTTGGAGTCCCCGTAGGTCGACTGACTGGTCTCTACTCAGCACCAGTTTCGGCAACTCCTGCGACGCTCTGGTGGGCACCAACTGTAATCGTTCTTCTACGTTCCTTTGGCTTTGTCTTCAGCGTGGAGAGGGGGATTCATGGTGCATGGGGCAACATCCGGATCTCCAAGCACTTGCCCTGGCTCGCGCCACATCAATGTGAGCGCTTTATCCATAGTCGCGTGCGACGAGACGGAGGCCATGATGAATGATGATGATGTCAACTCCGTATTGCATACTAGGGATTTTAGAATCCTACCAGGCCTTAGTTTTTGTCAGCTAAACTAGCAAGGGTTTTTATGATTTGGGCCCAGTGAGAAGAAACATGGCCAACTTAACAGCACCGGTGAATTCACATCGGCATCAACATGCGGGCGTAATCCGGTATTCTTTATCAAAGACTTACGGCCACGTAGGAGGGCCGCTCTTACACCAATGAGTCGTACAAAGATATGAAAAAAAGGCTATAGTTGTCCGAATATTTAAATCTTATTAAACCGTTATTGGAAATTGCACTGTTTTTGCAGCGAGGTTAATCCCACTAACCTCGACGGATTGACGTCCATATTTTTTTTTCCTAAATTTCAGTGATATTACTTACTAAGATCTTTTGAACTGAGTTAAGAGGATTTGTGATGTCTCGGTGATGTCACTGAGACGAGACGGTCATTATAAATGCGCGTAGCAGGTTTCTACAATTACTGTTGGAATCCCCAATGCCCAAATGGGGGAGCTGTTGTGGGGGATCTTTCAATCGTAAGTGCTGAGAGGCATGTGCGCGTAATAATAATAAATCATGGCAACAGCCGCTTTGTATCCCGTGTAAAAATTTTGCAAAAGATCTACACAATGCCCACAATACATATATAGCAAATAAATACAAATGAATAACGATTCTCCAGTTTTTGTTTTTAGGTCGTTTGATGCAATCGGAAATACCTATGGTTCGGCATGATCTATGTGCGTGCCGTGTCTCTCTCTCTCTCTTCTTCTGTCTGTCTGTCTGTCGTTCTCTCTCCTCTCTCTCTCTGCCTGTCTGTGTGCAAATATTTAGTATCAACTTTGGTTGACACTTTCAACTTACTTCAACATTTTATCCATCGAATTGCTTCAAGTTACTTCATACTCGTATAGGTATCAGGGGCGGATCCAGGATTTGAAAAACGGTCAAATTACCGGTGGGCTGACGGCTGTAACTTGTCCCAAATGGGCTAGAATTTTTGCAAGATTTTACGCAGAATTACGGGGGAGGCCGCGCGCCCCCCTCCGCCCCCTTCCCTATTCTGCGCCCTGGGTAGACATTTGAGACAAGGGGGTCTTATGTGGGACATATATGCAAGTTCAAAGGTCATTCAGGGTCACTTAGGGTCATATTGCCCTAGTATACACCTTCTGCTAGTACCTCTAATTTACTGTAACTTTTTAATGGTATTGATGATCCCAGTATATAACTTGGTATCCTTATACATTGAAACAAGGGGTCTTCGGGGGTAACAGATGGGAAGGTCATAGGTCATTCAGGATGTTATTTAAGTCCCTTTTTTCTTTGACCACATAATCAACGACCATTTGGGGACAGGTTTGTCCTAATTTTTTTTTTAAATCTAGTTGTTGGAAACATTGAACATAAAACAGTAAAGAATAATAAGAATATGCGATACAAAGGCCATCTACATATTAGTTTTATATGTGAAACATGCTTCTTTCCTCCCTAAAAAGTGAGAGTGCGCAACAAAATATCTCAAATTATTCCTCAAGTATTAAGTCAGCAAGCCAAACATAACGCGTTGCGTTTAGTTGAGGTTTCCTAATCCCCCTAATACTTATCATGCTTAACATATGAAAGGGTCAAAGGTCGTCTAGGCAAAGAATTGTATGGTATTATTCCGAATTGTCTTTTGAAGCGTTCGTATTGTGTTTCCAGATGCAGTGACCTTACCCATGGAAGCGGGCTGGCGCACAGTTGAATGTCGCCGAGTGAAATACAGGAAGTTGGTTTTTGACCTAGAATACAATATGGCGGAAACAAATCAGACACACCTGCTGGGTGGCACAATTCCATCCACCACCTTATGGTGCCCCCGTGCATTTACTCTGGCGACTTTATAGCCATAGCATTAACCTGGGGTTACGGAAAACCAGCCCTGATGCGCTACCCTAAGGGAACCGGGCCTCAAAATCCGGGTCAACTTCTAACACGACCCAATCACCAGAACCCTTTCAACCTGGAAGGTGGATCGTCCACAACCCTGACCTTGGCTTTCTTGCATACAGGACGCCATCTCATTCACCGTACTGGTTCTCGCCGCTTTTCCGAATCCCACCCAACACAGACCATCACGATTGCTCAGGAGACCTTGCTACGCGTGTACCCACAAAGCCAGTGAAAATGTGGAACTTCCCAAGGCAGCTGGGACGTCCAGTTCAAGAACCCTGGTTGATTCAGAAGTTCCCAACCTCCCGACACGAACCAAACCTCCTCACCTGGACCATTCTTCACAGCACTGTGTTAAAACTCTTATTAATATCGCAAAGAAGACATCCCACGTGGCTGCCGTCGCACAGTTATATCCATCTGGGATGAGGAAATGTGACAACGCTTTCAATGATTTTTCCTGGTGGAAGAAGCTTCCTCCAAGGAGTCAGATCTGACAAACTGCTTGGACAGTAAAACTCTGTGAGCGCTGGGATAGTAAGACGGTCCAGGAATCGACTTTCACCCCTCAGCATGGGAAGGGCCTGGAAGCTATAAACCTCCTCACCGGCAGAGTTTCCAAACCGTCGAAATGTCCAGTAACTGCCAACTCATGCTGAGGGCAACTCCTCGCAAATGGTCGTT
Source organism: Ophioderma brevispina (assembly GCA_023653785.1). Taxonomy (NCBI): domain Eukaryota; kingdom Metazoa; phylum Echinodermata; class Ophiuroidea; order Amphilepidida; family Ophiodermatidae; genus Ophioderma; species Ophioderma brevispina. The sequence goes on along the minus strand of JAMKCH010046081.1, from coordinate 27,677 downwards.
TCAAGAACATTGAGAAGGATCACACTCCTCGCTCTTTCAAAAAGAATCACCAACTTCGTCGATCCCCCGGCGTGACGGGTCACTTTCAACATCCTTCTCACTAGAATAGCTTACCTCTGCTATCAGCCAACTAAAGAATGGAAATGGCCCAGGGCCCTGATAACATAACCCACAGAGTTCCTGATGCCATTGCGGCCCCTATTGTTAGATGGCTCCATGAGTTCTACACATGTTCCTTCCAACCAGTCCTGACCCAATATCTGGCGGAGGGCTACTATCACATCGCACTCCCCAAACCCAACAAGCCTGTCGACAACCTAATAACTACCGCCCACTTCCACACACTACTGTGTGTCTCCTTTAACTCCTTGAGAGGATGATCCTGGACCGGCTGGCCCTGTCCCGTCGATCCCCATCTGCCTGGCGAAAGCAGATTTTCTCCGTGGCCGGAGCAACACATCCATCAGATTGAAAACTCACAAATGAATATTGAGGAAAGCTTTAAAAGCGCCGTAAGCAGGAGCGTCTATCTTGGTGGACCTTACTGTCAGCCTACAACACGTGGTGGCAACCAGCCTGACACCAAGCTTTCAGGCCATCCCGGATCGTCACCTCGTACAACATAGTTTTAACGGCTTGCAAACCGTAGCTTTTAGTCTCAAGACCAGTGTGGGCATGAGTAGTCCGTCCCTGCGTCGTCCTGAGGAACGGGGGAAAGTAACAAAACAAGGAATTTCTTGTACTGGCTCCTATGTTGTTCAAAACTTGTATATCAGCGATTACCTCAAACAACATCTAGACAATCCGCCGACCATCTTGCCCTCCTCCACTCGGACAGCACTGGACAGAAGTAGAAAGCACCCTTACTACGACAATGGCCCTACTTGCAAGATATCTCAAGACCTTGGAGACTGAGCTGAGGGAGCCAATACCACCGCTACTGCCTTGCACCTCAACACTAAAGAGGCTCATCAGCTTCAAATCAAACTCAATGAAGCGCCCTCTGCCATAAATCCTAAAAAACAACCAACCTACTTGGGAGTGAAAGCTTGGCCGCAGCTTCCTTACCGTCAGCAACCTCGTTCCCGTATGCACAGGTATCGTCTGAGGAATAACCTCATGTGTCCGACTTGCTGATCTTCATGGGGTGTCAGCCCAACGACCCAACTCACACACACTGTCCTTGGCTTGGTCTACAGCACTGCTTAATATGCCGCCCCAGCAATGGTGCAATAGTTCTCACACAAAGAAAGCTGGAACGTACCAACGAACATTGAGAACCACACTGGCTGCCTCCGTCCTACTCCATCTGAATTCCTAACCATGATTCACATTCAGGCCATTGCACCTGCAGTACTTCGAGAGAACACCCGCACGCATAATAAACTAGTGAATAAGGCCCCTGGCTGGACCACACGCACCTGCTGCATAACCCAGTCCTAAGAATACACTCGGTATACAGAGACTGCGCTCGCCAGCGACCTTTCTGCCGACCGCTGCACTCTCCAGTTTCCCCTTTCAATCAACATCTTACAGACATGGAATACTGCTGCTAGATACCAACCACCCCCGGAAGACAAATCAACTCCCTATTACACTAAACAGAACTACACCTGGCATCAATCTCCCACGCAGGAATGGGTCCCCTTAAACCGGATTCCGCAGTAGCACAGGAGTCGGTCGCTTCAATAGCAAATATGCACCGTTGAGGGCTGCGGCCATCGCCAGTTTGCCAATGTGGTTCTCCACCACAGACTGCGGCTCACATTCTCAATGAGTGCCCTACCTTCGTGTCCACCGGTGGACACAGATTTCTCCAACCCCAACCACTCAATAGTGAGTTGGCTCCAACGCTTTACAACATATTTAGTCAGCCCTCATACGCAGAAAAATATTCCATACAGATGTTCTACTATTGTTTGACAAGGGGTATGCATTGTTTTCCGCCATATTGTATAGGTCAAAACCAACTTCCTGATGATTCAATCGGCGACTCAGACACACTATCCATGTGTAGAGGTCATGTTCAGGTTTACATTAGGTTTTGGGGCGGCTGTACTTGGTTATTTAAAATGATTGTATTTCTGTTTCTTTGTAGGTGCGTGTACGCTATAATTGTTTTCATCATTTGATACTTAGCTGTACTCACTAATGTAAGTACCAGGGCCTGTGCGTATAGGCGCACATACGCTCAGAATGAGGACAAAACCATTTGGTTTTTCCTTCCTTGGGTTTAAAAATAACCCGCAATGTGGGATGGAAATATGACGTCCATTCTTCATACGCAAAAGTACAAATTATAAAGACCACTTGGCTTTGTCGAAATTCTTTTAGATTTAAACAAACGTAAAGTTAAAACAATTGTATTTCTTATATCTCTTAAATCCCTTACGTCCATTTTCAAAACTCATGAATCAAAGATCTAATAGACAAATAACGCTCCACTCCTTTTTTTGCGTGAATGTCAGGTTGTGGGACGCTAAGGGATAATACTCTCGGTCAGCATTCCTCCACCCGGCATCATTTGTTGTAGCCGTTTAATTTTGCTAAGTATCCACAATTTCTTGGAATTGACCTATACTTATCCCATTGGCATTTCAAATCACCAAACACAATGACAGAATGGCCGTCATAATCACAAGGCATGCGCACAGCCGTGGTGAGTCAAAGTCATCCATTGGCATGATAATTACGAATGTAAATGGATAAGGCAACCAAATTCACAACATATGAAGAGATTCGATACAACACTTTGTTCCCTTGCTGTAATGATTATATGTGGGAGTTTCTGTAACCTTACCCCTCTGACACCTTTTTTTCTGACCCACTCAGATTCGGAACCTAACGGAATAAACCTGTTGCTTTATTATTCCGTGAATGGGTTTTTTCCGTTCATAAGGTGTGTCAGAAAAAAAAGTGTGTCATATAGGTTCCAGTTACGGAAACTCCCGAGCTTAGTTTAGTTACTTACTTCCCTTCAGTATTCTTGCATTCTTGAATAAAATCCTCGTAACCCCGCATTTTTCACAGGCTTGCATAATCGCTTTTACGTCAGAGTTTGTCACCATTATGTCCTACAAATGGACAGCAGGCAATGGCTCGTACGTGGGCTACATTGACAGCTCCCTAACCGTATTCCATCAACACGTCAAACTTTGAGATCGTTAATCCCCCACTACCGGTCCAGATCCAGAAAGGGACGATTGAGCGATGGATACCGGTGAAACCATGCAGTAATACTACGATGAATAGTTAATAAAACGTAGACTTTGCGTAAGGAACTAATTGGTAACAGCAGTAGTGTAGTTCCTCGCACTGACACAAATATTACCTACAATACAAAACAGCCAGTGCAGAGTAGTAACAACAAAACCAAAAACAATTTGTTTTTTTTCGCATGATTGAGAAAATCATTTGGCCCGGGGGCATTGTAGTCAAAGGTGGATATGATGCGTGAACATGGACTTCCGAATGCACAACCCACCCTCAAACAAGTATTCCACCGAACTAAAAACATACCCTAAAAGAAAGGCCTTTTTTTGTCTGTTTTTGCTACCATTAACAAGTCTTTTTGGTTAGTTTTGCCACCCTAAACAAGTAAGCAATGGATTTGTGTTGATAATATAACTTATTATTTGGCTTTGCCTCATGTTTGCTTGTACTTTTCAAAATTACGAATATTTTTGATATTTTGATCTCGCGTACATCAAACAATTTCAGGGTTACGAAAAAACATACCCTTTTTTCATATTTTGCTGCTTTGACACCCTAATCGATGTACGCTGGCGTACATCGCCTGAGGAAAAAGGAAGACCCTGGTAAGCGTTTCTTGTTCACGCATCCTATCCAATTTGAATACAAGTGACCAGGGCAATTTTTCATCATTTAAAGACCTACTCTCCGATATTTCCCGAGGATGGCGCACTCAATTTTATCAAAATCGTTTTTGAATTACAGTGTATTTGCCCGACAATACTTTTCACTTTGTGCAATAGCTAAGCTCAAATCGATGTCGTCAGAATAGAGAAAATCACAAATTTGTAATTCGGAATTTTGGTTATACGTAGCATCTCTGGTGATGTTTGGCTATACAATCACAATGTTTACTGCCTCCAAAATGAAAGGTCCGATCATCAAAGTTCTAGTTGAATAATTAAATAATCACCAATCTAAATATATTTCAAAATCTCTAAGTCAGTCTTGAGGCTTCTAAAGGCTCATTTCGGCGCAGTTCATTTCAGTTTTGTAAACTTTTAAGATAACCAAACTTATTTTAATGAATAGCTTTTCATGAGAGTATAATGATGTTTTGCAATAGGACTGGATGGCGGGCTCTCTTAAACACTAACTATAGACTTCGCTGTACCTTATACGGGTTTAATTTGTGGGGTCTACTAAAAAATGGCTCTCTTTTAACACCACCAAACATACACAAAAACGTCCCGATGCATGCATACTAGCCAGGCGCGGTGACCCTGTGTTTATACAATGGCCCATAGACAATTTCGATATCGATAGTGATAGCGTCACCATTTTCGACAAGCTACATTAATTATTTATGCATTTATTCATAAACTATTCAGAGTAAGCGAGGGGACCCTTTGTGTTTTAAGTAGAGTAATAGCGCCACGTACGAATGGCGAACTATAAGGTAACTAGGAAACATGAACATAGACGGCCAATGAAGACTAGGCAGTCATACGACGGCGGCACCATCGCAGGCTCGGCCCACTGTCATGCTCGTCACTTGCTTGGCTTTTTCCTGGATATCTTTCTCTGGGAAGGAAGGGCGAGGGAAGGGGGAAGGGAGAGGAGGGGGAAGGAGGGAGGAGAGATAGGGGGGGGAGAAGGGAGAGGGTGAAAGGAGGAGGGAAACGAAAGGGGAGGGGGAGGGAAAGGGTGAGGGGAGGGAGAGACCTTTCCCTTACTTGTTCTCCCCCCCTTTCTTTCTTTTCGCTTAACTTTCTCTCTCCTTCGTCTCTTTTATTTCCTTTTCCTTTTGATTTTCTCTTTTTCTCCTCTCCTTCAGTTTCTCCAGTGCTTTGAGCCTGTTTACTCGATCAATCAATTTATTTCCATCCCAACTCCCTTCATAATATGTACATGTAAGTAGGTACAAATTCTAATTATATAAAGGCTCGGAGAAACTGACGCGCACAGTGAATTAAATAAAGACCGAAAAAACTACATTTTACCCGGGATTTCATCGATTAATATCCACATCCGTGATGTTTCAGTCTTGTTACAATACGGATTACAATACGATACCCATTGATAGCTACTATTGTTCCAGCCTTGTCGTGTTTGTATGCCACTCGCTGATCACAGGGCCTTTCTCAGTAGAGTAAGCACTATGGGGAACTAAGCAACCGGTGGAAACTTGAAAAGAAAAGCCAAAAAAAAATGTTTAATCATCGCCGGTTGAAAAATTACTAATACCACCTTAACGGAGGGTTGTAAACGCATAATGTAGGCCTATATCGTAATTTTACATGAAACGAGAATAAATCCCAACCCTCAAATTTGATGGTTGTTCTTTAAATAAAGTTAGGAAAAAAATAACTTTAACCTGTTAAAAATAACTTTTTAGCTTTTCTTTTTACGATGGATGGATATTTTGCCAGTCTTATAATGTTAATTTGGTTCAAGATAAATTATTTTATGTTTTTGTTGTCCCCCTATGTTGAGAAACCGCTTCCGAGGGTGCCACTGGTGTAAAGTGTAAAACCAAACGCCAATATTCTAAAGTGTATTACATTATTTTCACGAACTAGTTGACAAATCTAATTCTATACTGTCTTGTCCTTTCCAAATAAAGCACCAGTGCCAATAAGGTAAGATGAATTAATGCTAAAATCGAAATGACAAATTGGTTTCTTTATTTTCTATTTTTATTCTAAAATTTCAATTTAGCGTACTAGTTAATTATAATTTTGCAAAAGACTGGTAAAATAGACTATCAATTTCCCGAAAATGAACATAACAGGCCTAAAATTGGCCAATGACGGAGTGAGTTAGTTTGCTCCATTATAGTGTAGTCTACGATATTTATACTCAATTATGTTTTTAGAGAGAGAGGGGGCGCCGGCCTGAACGGATATCTGCATCCAGTCTGCATTTTGTCCCTTTTTAAGAAAACTACGCTGCCGGCCTTCTTTATTTAAATGTTTTCGATCCTATTATTGGTCTACGAAATAGAAAATATATTGTGAAGTCACAAACTGCATACCCTACCCCTCTACTAGATATTGTACAATTAGAATCAAATGTAAAATACAACCATTGCCTGGATGCGTTTATTTTAAATGGAAAGAGTACAAGTTGATATCATCTTGTCACCAACTTTAAATTAGATTAGATCCTCTCTTGGATCAAAAATTCGTACTTGTCTTCATCGACCTTGTTTGAATTTGGGGTGCTCTGAAAATAGTTGAATATTACGAGTGGTAACATCTGTCACCAATAATTACTAGTATACTTAAGAGTATCAAATTAACCCTATATCCCCAAACACAAACCTTTTGAACAAGACAACTTACAGTAAAATTTAAAAAGGCTAAAAGCACGTGGATTAGTTAGACAAAATACCCAAGATAAAAAAATGTTAACTTTTAAAACAGTACCGACCTTACATATCCAAATTAAATATTAAGTTAGGATCAAGATTCGTCATAAAGTTAGGCCAATGTTAAGGTTAGGCAAAGAGAGATTTCATTTATACGGGTGGTTGCGAAAATGAAAGCTCTGATTTCCACGGGAGGTTAACCTTCCATTAAAAAGATCCCATATGAAAGGATTAATCTGAAAATGATTGATTTTGTAAAATTTCCTATTGAAGCAAAGTAAGCCAAAGAGTAAATTCAGTATATATGTTTTAAAAAAATCAAAAATCACTCTTTTCACTTTAAGATATAATTCTTTCGTACCCAATACAAGGTCGGAAATCGATTCCCTGTTTATCTTTCGAAATATTACAGACAGAACTAGGAGCCTTGCAAATCCCCTTTTGCCCAATTGCCAGTCGGACCCGGCACTATGGGTACAGAGACGCAATCGTTCCCTTTCAATAAATTGACTAAGTCCATATTGGGAAGAACTCTTCAAATAGTTAACAAATATTGAAAGCCATATTCCAAACATTTTAAGGTTTCAGTTGATCAAAGTCACAATAAGATGTAATTTACCCAGTTACCATTAAGCGCATATAAAGTATAATGCTTGATTACCCCAATTATGATATTTGCGATTCATACGAAATTTATTTCAGCATTTAAGTGACATGAGAACAGAGTAATGCAGAAAATGTTGGATGTAGTGCTAGGAATACAAAAACGAGGCAATTTGGGTATTAACATAGATTACATATTACCAAAATAGGGAGCCTGCAGTGGAACCTTGTCGGGACGTAAAACAATGGGTCTCGCTCTTATCTAAATCGACTTTGGTAATGGTCTATGTGTAAATATAAATTGAATCATGTGGCATATTTCTCTTATACAACAGAGAAGAGTTTTCCTGTGTTTTTTTTTTCACATTACTGGACCATTTGCCATGCCCTGAAATTAATGTCGACTGCTTATGTGTGGATTCCCACATAAACACTTTTACAATGCGAAAAGTTCATGAAAAACAGTAGATGATCCAATCGTTCTGCTGAATAAACGCTTACTTTTCAATTAGAAATTTCGAATATATATTGTACCGAAAAACATTAATCTCAAACTTTCATTTCAGATGGGGTTGGTTGTTTTGATGAAAAGCTTTACATCGGTGCAAAACAGGGTTTTCGATTTGTTTAAAGGAATACCCGGATATGTGAAATCTCTTGTTGCACCTATCGTGATTTGGGGTGAAATATATGAAAAAAAAAAGCGATAAAAAGGCAGTCATAAATTATTAACAAATTAAATGCTGAAAGTAAACACAGAGTAAACCGACTACATAATCATGATCATCAGATTATTCAGTACTCGCATATCAAAATACAGAAAAGAAACAAAGACCGAGATATAAAAATAAAACATTATACATACAAAAAGATTCAAATGCACGATTTACCAGATATATAAAGCGGAATTTTTGGGATGGGATATGGAGGTAACGTCAAAAGGTACAAAGTTAGCCCCAAAACGCACCAAGAACAAAACAAATACATTTGGTGCTCAATTTAAAAAAAAAAAAAATCAAATTCAAAGAAGTTAAAATTTGAGTCAATTACAACTCCCGTCAGTACAGTATAGGCACAATGCTATACTCATGGGATTGATTTCAAAACAAAAAAAAAACACCCTCTGGGACCTATTGAGCACCTCGAAACCAGAAATTTCCCGCCCGATCTCCCACCTTCACCGAAATTTAAGACTGTCATGTTTTAATGTTTATTTCATCCTGAAAAATGTCTGATGGTGGTTTAGGATATCACTTATTAACCGGGCTTTTAAGACCTATATTTTTCGATCCACTGAAAATTCATTTTTTCCACCAACTTTGCATGGGGCAAATGCATCTTGGAAACGAATCTTTGTCAAGGGGTTCCGCGCTCGCAAAGGAGCGGGACAATCCGTACAAAAATCTACTAATTTACAAAACCCATATCGTATTTTCCTTCCATCAAATTTAGAGGATAAAGGGTATCCGGCCTCGGTCTTTCCATCACGCAAAAATAATGGTGTACTGCCGGGTTTTATTCGTCGTAAAGATAGTACCGGTTCCCAAATCATCCCCTTTTATTCTCATGCTTAAACCTCTTTAATCATTTTTAAGGTGATCTTTTAACCCAATTTTTCGCGATGCTTTAACGTGCTTACATACAACAAGAAGGACTGCCACCACCCGTGACAAACAATCGAACAACCCTTTGAACGCCGAATCATACCTCCAACGAGACGCACGTAGGCAGCGCCGCAGCGAGTAAAAGTCAAAACGCGTACACAGAGAAAACGCTGTTTTACAAAGTTTTAAACAGTTGTATCAAAATTTAAACAATTGTTTACCCGGTGAACTGAAACAACACTGTTCCGTTCACCCGCGTAAAACACTTTGTTTAACTTTAAACACTGTTTAAACTATATAAAACACGCCGTTTTTCTGTGTAATGACGCGAGCGCTTTCAACCTAAATAACTTCAATCGCAGTGCGTACTACCTGTGTTCAATTGTCGAATTAACCCGGGCATCAACCAATGAATTGCTTACATTTTCACAGCTGTTTAAGAATGTGTTTTAAAAAGAGATCATTTCGACTTGCGAGACGCTTTTACCAAACTTTAGATATGAATTTTCTGCGCACACTTCCATGCTTTATATTCGTGTTGAAATACTGGCGAGAAACTTTACAGAAGGTCATTCTATCAAGATGAATGGTCACCAAGGAGAGCATGCCAAGTGCTCTGATTGTGCACCCAGGTAAAATAAGAATGAAATAAATAATAAACCATAAACAAACATGAGGTTCTAGGATCACGAAATTACTGTAGGCTTAGTTAAAAGAACACCAAAAGAAAACACACACACACAAAACACCTGAAGCTTACAATAACACTAGTGATTTGGTCGTGGGCCGAGATGGCGATGGGCCAGTGGCAATGGGCCGAGTGGAGCATAATTGGGGTCATTGGTATAGGGCCCGAGTTGGCGATGGGGCGAGATGGCGAATGGGCCGAGGTGACCTGTTACCCTGGCGAACTATAAGTTACAAGATGTCATGCAGATCATTGTGCAGTATGCATCCTTCTCTTCGAGTGTCCTATCCCGATTTTATTTAGGATCACTGACTAGACGTTTTATTTCATTTTTTTCAGATACCGAGGTTATTACCAGGTCCTAACCCACCATATGAGCACACGGAAGATTACTTACTGGACAATACTGGCCTGGAAACTTATTTTTGTGGTCACCTTTGAAGTAAGCATTTTATAATGGTAGAGAGAGATAGAGAGAGATGTTATAATTTGGGAAAAATCACAGTGGGATTCTCGACGCTTATATAGCGAGAGGTCCGGGTTCGACGAAATAAAGACGAAAATCCCAGTGTATTTTTCGTCTTTATTTAAAACACTATCAGTGATTTGCTAATCCAAATCGAAAAAATCATCAAAATCAGGTTTAGCTTGTACGTACAAGTACAGGTATCCTACATACCCTGCAAATGAGTAAGACCAGAAGCAACCTAATAAGATAGAATCGGAGATTTGTAGTCATTACTGTCCGATACAGACCCTTACTACGACACGTAATGAATGGAGAATCGTATCTTGGAACACTTGCCGTTTTTCTGAAAAAAACTTTTCTTTCAATTCTACCTGGCAAAGCTAACTTATTGCATTCTACAGCTTATCCTTCACTTTGAAGCTATTCCTGCAAATTTCAAATAGTTTTCAATCCTGATAGTGTCTTTAATTCTGTGCTCGCCAGTTTCGTTTCTCGAGTTTATTATAATATTTGTCTAGTTAATTCTCGGGTGCATCATTTACTTGAATCCTCCTGCATCGGCATAGATTCTGCTAGAACAATGCATCATAGCCCCACCCTTCTATACATTATATAATAATTACGGCTGCTTGACAACTCTGAAATAAAGACTGAAATATATTGGCGCTCGGTTCTTCCTTCTTCTTCTCTGGTATCCACCTAACACAGTCTCTGTGGTCCGCAGTGGGTATTTCCTCAACACGCCTATAGGCGAAGGTCCGGTTCGAGACCGTTTTTTTCGTCTTTATTTAATTCTGGTGCTCGCCAGTTTCTCCGAGGCTTCTATATACTTTTAATTTTTTTCACTGTGTTTTGATATAAGAAGATCCATAGATTCAGGAAAGATACGATCTTAAAAATAATTCATGCATGGTAAACCACTGGTGCATGATCCCTAGGTTTTTAGAATCCTCCAGTATGGTCGTAAATGTGAATCCAGTTTTGGGTGGAATGTTTTTTTTTTTTTTAAAAAAAAATTGGGGTGTAAAATCGTGAAATTTTGGGTCAATCTCTGGTAAAAGTGGAAAACATTAAAATAAGGGAGTAGCATTTGAAAATCAAGTAAAATGGGTTATTTTTATTATGTGTCCTCGTGTATGGATTAAAATAAGTATAGGTGTCTAGGTATGCGTCTTTAGTTACAAACGCTACACCCAAATAATGTTGAAGTTCATCCTGTTTGTAGACTTATCCAATGCTCCATATTTTATTAAACTGGTCGTCTAAATATTGCTCTGGTCATAGTGAAACATAAACATTCATTTGGGACCCTTTGACGTTTTGGTGGCTACCTATAGGACCACGTAGACTTATTTTACATTTTGATTTTGCCCTATAATTTTGCAACTAAATGCCAAATAACATTAGGTAGGAAGGCAAAAGTTAAATTGACACAGTTTCACAACTTCCTGTGATAGGGCTGTACCTTTGTACTTAAAGAAATTGACAGGAGGGGATTTTTTTTAGGATACGAATTTCTCTCAAAATTCACTGGATCGGCTGTAGACCACCTACAGCAGAACGTTTCGAAGGTTTATTGGATAAACCGGTGCAAAAGAAACCGAGACATTGGTTGATTGCTGATCGTAAATCGTTACCCACAGAAAACATGCTGGACTTCTGTCGTGCACGCAGAAGAAACTAAAATCATCATTCTTACTGACAAAAAGCCGGCGTATTCGGCTTATTCACTTCAGGTTAAACCTGGTTAAACATAGGTTAAGATTCCAAATGTGTAAAAAACGGAGTTCGAGAAAAATTGGGGGCGTTCTTCCTGGAAATTCTCCTCATGTTCTTTAAGGTCGAGACCTTATCCCTAAACTTGTTAAACACATTGACCTATTAAATCCTTGAGTTATTGTGACACCCCCCTTATTTTTTTACAGCCTTCAAACTATAGAAAAAGTTATCTTCAAACACAATCTTTCAAAAAAATTGGTTGTTGAGTTTTGGTGAGTCGGTAGTAGGCCTACTCTTAAAGTCAGACGTTTTAAAAATATGCATGTTTTTATTGACTTTTAATATTTTCAGCATGTGATATTGACTTAAATCGCCATGGCGTAATTACTAACGATATTCCAGAGCACATACAGAAAACCATAAGCAAGAGGAAAACCTTCAACGAAAGGCCTTGGAAAAGACTAGCCCAACGATAGACTTCAAATAGATTGGTTCAAGGGTTTTGTAACACCACGCCCCTTCATTACAGACTTACAAGAGAGACATTAAGTGGTTTTTTAATAACAAAAAATCTTAAAAAGAAACTTTTAGTTATATATAGTAGAAAAACACTTTTAGTTATATTATAATAACAATTTCGGTACTATATTAGTAACGAATAATTTTTAATAAACAGAATTTTTTAGACATTGTTACTAAAAAAGACACTTTTTTTCATTTTTTTACTTAAACTTATCATTCTTAGCCAAGAGGATTGCGCCGCAGGCTTATAAAGTTACTAAACTAGAAAAATCCTCTTTTCTCTTCTTTTTACGGATAAACCTAGATTACAGTTTATTCCGTTATATTTAGGGACAATTCGTAACGTAGTATCAAACTGCCCTACTAGAAAACCACTAAAAGACCACATCAGTGATTTGAAAAATAAGGTTTTGAAATTTGCAGGAATAGCTTCAAAGTGAGGATAAGTCTGGAGAATTCTCATAAGTTTACCTTTTCCACCCAGCTGTAGAATTAACAGAAAAGGAAAAAACGGCAGTGTGCCAAGATATAGACTGGTTCCATTTTCCTTCAAAAAAGTGCTTCCTACACCATGACGAAGGCATTTTTGATTGAGTAAAGGCAGCAATGGGTTAGTGTTTTTTTAGTGAAAAATTTTATGCTATTTCCAAATTTTTCATGGTCCCCACGCTGAATTTTTGATAGGAAATGTTGCCTAATTAGCATAAATTCAAAATGGCCGCCATTTTAAACGTTTGTTTTACATACTCAAGATTTTAATGCTTGTATGACTTCATTCTTTGTCTTACAAATGTGTTCAGGTTAAGGAATACAATTAGATCATTAAGTTATAGAGCATTAAAGTTCAACTTAAAAAAACAGTTAATTGCAATAAAAATGTCAAACTGTGCTGCCCATTTGTACATTGTTTTACTAACTCCAGATTTAAATTAAGGCTTGTCCTTCATTCGTTGTCTGACATATGTTTTCAGGGTCATGGAATAATTAGCTCATTAGTTATGGTCATGCCCGCCATGATTGGTATACAAAAGAGGGTGACGTTACTTTCACAAATATTTTTAAACATTTTTTATTGTATCATAAGACAAGTTAGGTTTCAGCTGATTTATAATTTCATTTTAAAAAGGACTTTATCTAGCTTTGATATGGTAGCAGATTCAATTTTTTGTACTATCTTTACTTTTGAGTTGTCGTAATTTTAAGTCAGTCGGGGTCAGAGAGGTGGTGCCTATGGTGAGGGTGCCTACGGATGAGGCAATGTGTTAACGTCTATGGATTTTTTATATTCGAGGGCTTTTGCATTTTTTTTGGTTTTTTCTTTGTAACCCTTCCATGTTTAAGATCAATAACATCTCATTTTGTTTGTTATTTATGTGACATTCCATTTTGACTCATACAAAAGAACAGTTTAAGCTGTGATGTTAATTGAAGGTAACAAACTTAACCTGCCCAAAATTGGTGTACATTTCCATCAAAATTTCACTTTTCCACCTTATATACACTTTTGGCACCCTGTATATGCACATCAAGTTGCATATTTGTCTTCCTTAAATTTAAGCTTTACAACAATATATAGTTTTTATAGCGATCTCAAAAAAATAATGATGACTACTCTCATTTAATTGTTAAAACTTGGTAATATTGGTCGTTTCAAGCATGTAACACACTTTGCTCCCAACTTCATGGTGCATGACCTTATTAGCATTGGTCATGTTGACAGTTATTTTGCATAAAATTCAAAATGGCCGCCGTTTTAAATTTTATAACAAATTAATTGTCAATATATGCCTAATACCTTACCTGATGGTCTAGTTGTGTTCTCTGACCCTGAAACATATGGTACAGACCCAGAGTGAAGGTCTTTACAAGCCTTAAAATCTTGAGTTATGTACAAAAAAGTTTAAAATGGCGGCCCATTTTTTGAATTATGCAAATTTTAGGGCACCTTCCCTAAAATTAGCTTGGGGACCTGAAGATTTGGAATCAGCATAATTTCCATATAGTAACACTGTTTTTTTCAATGCTTTTAACTAAACACCTGAAATCAAAGCACGGTCCACGAATCAAGTGCGACATGCTTTGAAGCGCCCCCAGTTCGTGAATGGGTCTGCCAAAAGTTTCATTCAAAAGTCCAATATTCCCCTTGTATCCAAGTTTGTTGTCGTTTGCCATAAAATCATGTGAAATTGAATAAAAATCCCAACAGACATAATGTTTTCTAAGTTGGAACCCAAATATCCTTGTTGGGTCCAATGATGATTAACAACTTATTTCTTTCGTATTTTTTTTCAAAACCGTATATTTTTGTTTGGAAATACTTATAAAAACCGCATATAAGTTAATTGAACAGAAGAAGTAGTTGTAATTTCAGTTTGTATTGCATACAAATGCACGTCCGCAGAAGCGCGCACCCCTTATTTTATTATGGAAATATTTTTTTAAAAGTTTTATAAAAGATCGATATATTTGCTACTTTTGGTGCATAATTTAACTATAGTAATGAGACTGAACATGAAAATCAGTTTTCATCTTCAAAGAGCTTCCTCTAATAACAAAAAAGGCGATACATGTAACCACGTTATTTTCTGTGAACAGCGTTATCGGTTGACACACGTACAGTAATTCAGTTAAAGCCACATAATGGCATAAAAATATTCAGAACATAATGAAAAGGACCCTTGTACTGAAAGCACTTCCACAAGTTCTGAAAACAATTTGGATGTTTACATTCTGTAAAACAGGAAAGTTCAGAGGGGGAGGTGCAGTTCGTGGCAATTTCTGGAAAAAGGATGCTGACAGTACTGCCATCATTTACCAAACTTGAAAAGCCTGCTGTCATCAAGCTCACAGACCATGCTATTGTATATGTGCTAATCCCGGGCTAATCCAACATTTTTCACTTGCCAGATCAATATCTCACTACAACGTAAAGTACAATGTCCGAATCCTGGTCTGAATGCTTTTGAATTGTGTAGCAAACAATTTAGTTACACTGTAACTTGCTGTCAGTGGATTGTGAAACCCTTGGTTTTTCCTGTTCTCGAAATTCCACGAACTGCCACCTTCCCCTCTGGAAATCTTCCTGTTTTACTGTTTTCCAGAATGGAAACATACCAATTGTTTTCAAACTTGTGGACGTGATTTCAGAAGGGTCCATTCATTATTCTGAAATTTTTTTGCCATTAGGGTATGCTTCTACTTCTTATCGTGTCTCAAACACTGGTGCTTTCAATATGATCCAGCCAAGATGGGTACAACGTCTGCGCTTCACTGATTCCGCAAGGTCCTTGTTTGTGCATTGTTTGCTCCAGGCATGTGGGGCAGACCAAGAGGTGTTCCATGGTCTGTGGTGCTGTTCCCACCCAGGTATTATCCTGATCTGCTTCCCAGATACCCCCACTTCTGCAGCACCTTAGATCCGGCATTTCTGGTTCTCATCTATTGAGGCATCGCCATTCAGCCCATGAGAGTCAGCTAGCTCCCAGCTGGGAGATGCTCACCAGGTTCAATACCGATATAATGGTTCACTTGGTTGATGGCAAGCTTTCCTTCCAAATGCGACTCTCTTTACCCTACCCACCTCTTAGAGACTGTTTCAAAAGGTTGACTTTTTGCTTAAGAAACCTCTCTAGATTTAAGGCGGTTGGCATCAGGTATCTGTCCAGACATAGGGTGCTTCACATTGGGATACTTGGCAGCTACGTTCTTGCATGTTTGCTACACTACGACGACGGATGTCTGGTGGAGCCATTCCTGCTATAGGATGTACAAGTTTTCCGTTGGTGTTGGACGGAGGCACCTTTATAAGCCGGCATAGGCAAATTTAACGCTGGAATCACCTTCTTGGCATGGGTTTGATCTTTCCGCATCACAGGGCAGGCATACTCTGCGCATGAGTAGCACAGGGCATGCCGTCTATCTTAGGGTAAGTGGGCGAGCACCCAATCTGGTGCCAGTGAGTTGGTTCAAGATGTTATTGCGTGACATACTTTACCTCTTCGTCTTCCTCAATGTGGGTCTTATTAAGAGAGAGTGCGGGTCCAGGGGACTCCTGGTATACCAAGGGTTATCCCAGAGTGCTCCAGGGGAGTTCAGACCAGTAACTTTAACTGACGTTTGGCTACGGTTGCTTAGATGGCAAGCACACACCTGTGTATTCGATGGATTTGCACGTAGTGGGTTTTCCTCATAATAAGGTGAGTTCATCCAAAGCTTTGGAGAGGCTCTCTCAACAACTGTGAAGTCGTGCATCTTGTGCACTAATTCCAAGAACGTCTGCATAAATAAAACGACTGTTCCTGCACTCCTAGGTTGGTCCGTTTGGTATATATGTTTGAACAGGAGAGGTGCAAGCACACTTCCTTGTGGTAGAACCATTCTTGATCCTACGCCATCGGCTCTTCTCGCTCCTATGCTGAACAAATAAATCCTGTTAGCCAGCAATCCACCTGATAAGCTCAGTCAAGCGGATGTAGTTGCCTCTCTGGGAGCGCCGCCCCTGCGCCCGCGGACCCCGTGCCTCATCGGCGCGCGCTCTGGCGCCGCCGGCGTCGCGCCGCCACCTTCCAGTACTCCAGACGCCGCTTCGGGCTCTGCCCTCTCCATTTACCCTATATTCCCTCTGCCCTTTCGTTGTTCTCGTCCTCTCTCTCCCCAGTAAGGGGGGGGGCCCAGAGGACTCTGGGTGAGTCACCGAGGAAGCCATGAAAGATGGGTGGCGAAATAGGTTCGCTTTGGTGGGATCTTTGCGATAAAAGAAGTGTGACAATGAAAGGTTTCTGGGGCGTTGCGAGTTCTGTTGTAACAGGGATTTTGTACATCTAGAGGTGAGGTCTGGTTGATTCTCGTTGGGTGACCTAGAATTTGGGGTGGTAGAAGGATGTGTGGAATAAGGGTGAAACTCCTGGGCGGATGAGGTTGTTTAGTGGGGGCTATTGAGTAGAAGAAGTGTGGAGAAGTGGGATTGGACGGTCCGGTACTGCGAGACTGGGGGTGTGTCCTGCAGAAGGGTTGAGTAAGTAGTTGGGATTACGGGACTGGGATGGTTGGGGGTTGTGATTGGGTGAGTGGCCGAGATTCGAGGATGGACATCTGTGTCAGTAGTTCCCCTTTCCTGCTCGCTCTCCTGGGCCTTCGTTTCGTGTGTTTGGATGATGGTATGAGCGGTGAAGGGAATTGCCTCTCCTCGGTATCGCTTTTCTCCTTCGTTCTACCTTTCCCTGCTCTTTTCGTTTTTTCTACTCCTCTCCTCTCCCTAGCCGTTCCTCTTCTCAATCTTGTTCTTTCTACCGTCTCACTTGCCCCTGGTCCGCCCCCTCGCCCTCTTCGGTTGCGGCTCTTCTCCCTCGTTCTCTCTCTCACTTCCCCCCTCTTCCTTCCTCTCCGCTCTTTTCTCTACTCTTTTTCTCTCACTTTGTCCTCTCTTTTTGACCCTACGCCCCCGCTTGCCTCTTATCTGGCGTCTCACTTCTTGGCGAGCCCCCTTTCTCTCTCTTTACTCTCTACTCTCCTCGTTTCCCCCACTCCCTTGATAGCTCCTCTCTCCTTGTGGATGTTCCCCCTTCCCTATCGTCTCTTTTGTGTTCCGCTGTCCCGCTCTATCTCTCCTCTAGCCGTTCTCTGCGCGCCGCCCCCCTCTTTTCCTTTCGCACTCTTTCGCCGCCCCCCCCCCGTTTACTTCTGCCTCTCCCCCGGCTTTCCTCTCCTTTTTCCCCCTCCTCCGCGCTTGTCGCCATTGCCTCTCGCTCTCTCTGCTGTCTTCTCCTTATTCCCTTGCCCAGTCTCGCTCTATCTTATGCTTCTCTTCCCCCTGTTCTTGCCCTGCACCCCTCTCTCCTCTTTCTCCTCTCTGACTCTCTCTCTCGAATCCCGTTCGTCGCACTATCTCTTGTGATCATGACGCCTCTTTCCCCCCTTCGCTCCATTCGTCTTTCAGCCCCTCCTCTGTCTCTTGTTTCTTTTCCCTCTCCCCCCTGCATTTTCCTCCACAAATATCTTTACTGCTCCGCTTCCTGCCTCCTCTCTTTCCCTCTTCTCCGTACTCATCTTTCTCTACTGGCCGGTCCCTGGCCATCTACTTTCCCCGCCTTTACCGCTCGTCTCTCGCTCTCCCTTTTTTCTTATCTCTCCTCTTTGTCCTCGGTTCTTCTCCCTTGCTCTTAGTCCGCCCTTTCCCCCTCTTGCTTCGCTCTCTGTGTTTTTTTTCTCCTGTTCTCTCCTTATATCCTCTCTTCTTATCTTGTTTCCTAGTTCCCTCTCTCCCATCTTTCGACGCCCCCTCCCTACTTTCTATCCGCCGCTTGTCTTCCTCTGACTCCCTCTCTCTCCCTCATCACTGTTCCCTTTGTCGATCTCCTCCCTCTCCTTTCCACCCTCCATCTTTCTCTCTCTTCGACCCCTCCGTCTGGTGGCTCCTTGTTTCGGTCGCTCTGTTTCCCCCCCTCAGCCGTCCTCGGGCCGGCCTTCCCGCAGAGCGCTCCTTCTCCCCCCCGTTCCTCTCCTCTCTGCTGCGTCATCGCTCTGCCAGGCATTTCCGCTTCCTAGCGCCCTGCCTCCGGTTTTCTTCCTCTGCCCGCGCGTCATTCCGTCCGCTGTATGTCTAGCCCGCCTACCTGTAATGCTTGCATTTTGTCTTTGTTTTTCTCCTCTGCCGTCCTCACCTCCTCCTTTCTTTGCTCCCGGTCCCCCTGCTCTTTCTTTCGTCTTCTCTTACCCTTTCTATCCCCTTCTCTACCTCCGCTTCTCCATTTTTCGTGTTCTTCCTCCTCTCGTTCGTGCTGTTCCCTCCTCCTTGTCCCTTCAGGACCAATGACATTTAAAATTCTGCCGTTAACCCTCGATCCCAGACTTTTACTATTCATCATTGTTTGGAGAGCCCTTTTCATATCATCAATATATAAGCAAACTTCACATTCCATCCCTTCTTTTGTTGTTAATGTTTAAGGTTTAAATCTTCAATAAAATTTTCACACATCTGTTTAGATATTTGAGTCCTTATTTTAATACAATTCTTTATAATAGTCCCTGCATTTTAATCCACGTCTTTCTGATTTGTTACATTTTTTTCCGTTGCTATCGACCCATTTTAATAATGCTTTTTTAATTCATTTCTTTTTTCAAGATTCATAAAATATTTTTGTGCTTTTTTCACTGCTTCTCTTCTGTCCACTTTTGCTTTACTCGTTACCATAGACTTTCTGTGAGTTAATGATAAGTATTTCATATTCCAAATTTTACTTTTTCATATTGATGGTCTATAGCTTTCATTTTTTTAGGATCCTCAATTATCTTTCAAAAGCATTTTCATATTTGCTTCGTACCAATTCCACGCATACACGCGCCTCTGCGCATACTCTTTTGCTTAAGTTCTTCCTTTTTACTTCCCTTTTGAGAATTGATAGAAATGCTCCTATTTCTGTTTTTACAAAGATCCCACCAATTGCCTGTCCCCAGTCAAAAATATGTGAAATGAGTTTAATTATCATTATTAGCTTCCCATTCCTCATTATACTCTTGTCTTTGCAGTTAAGCTATTATTTAGCTTTCCAATACGGATCCCTTGTCATATTTTTGCACGCGATAATTTCATTTCCATGGCCATGTGGTTCAGAACCAAATCCCGGGTATAATGTCATTTGAATCTACAAAACTGTCAAAATACATGACACTATAGTCCAAAGTTTGATTTCACCTTTACTGACTTTCTAGACCAGGTAAAACGTTTGTTTTATTCTTTGTTTTGTTTCGCCATATTCTATAAGATTTAAGTGTTTAAAATGTCTTATTTTATTATAACACTCATGTTATAATGGCTTGTTACCAGGACCTATTTTATCCACTTCTGGGTCCAAAACGTAGTGAAAATCCCCCCCAAAAGATTATGATCGTTAACCCGTATTGAAAATACTTTGTTTAAGGAACTCGAAAAATCTCTTTCGTCTGCAAATCATTTGGAGCATATATGTTCCATATATAAATTTTCCATTATATTCTATATCAACTTTAACGCCATGAATTCTTCTTCATCATCTGCAAAAAACTGATCAGCTTCGATGATGCTTTTAGGATTCAAAAGGGTAAGTACCTTTACTTCTGTTTGTTCCAAGTTTACCAAATATTTGCCCGCCCCATTTCTTTTGACCATTTTGAAAATATCTTTTACAACATATCCTTTGCAATATCGCTATAGGTCACATCTTTACGTTTCAACCAGTCCAAAAACATAGCCCTTTTTTTCTTATTTCGTAAACCAGATCCATTGAAAGTAATCAGGTTAACCATATGCATGCGGTAAAATTGTCATATTTTCTAATATTCAAGTTATCCTCCACTTATTTTTCTTACAAAAATAAAAACACTAGTTTGAATAATTTTGTAACATTTACTCTATCATATCTCTTATATATTTTCTTGTTTATAAAAACCTGAATCTATTTGTTATTACACTACGTTGCCTTTTTACCACTGGGGGGGGGGGGGGATCAAGCTACTTAGAGTCCTTCATTTTGATGTCTCTTCTGAGGAGATTGATTTCAAAGATTCATATTCGTTCAAGCTTACATAGTGAATCATGGTCTATATCTTTTGGTGACCTTTGTCGACCTTCTTCCTTTCTTGGCTTCGTGGGAGAAGTGGATATTTTCCTCTTCTTCTGCTTGTTAGATTTCTTCTTTTTTCCTTGCTGCTTTCCCGTTTGTGCGGGAACTTAGGAATAGCTCTAAGTGGTGACCGATGTCTGTTTGTTTTGGGTCATTGGCTTACTGGACCTTTCCATCAAATGTAGCCTCAGCTGCTCCACTTTGCTCTCTGGTATCAGTTTGTTTCTCTGCTTTTTTTTGATTGTTCTTGCGTCTGTTTGGCTGACAGTAGTAAGTTCTTCTAGCTCTTTTTAGGAGCTCTGGCGGATGGTCCCCGAGGATTCTGGTTCAAGGCATTTGTCTAGAAGATCATGAAGGACGCGATCTGCGTGTTTGCCGCTGTTTGAGTGACGTGGCGCGACCGTTCAGGTGTTACGTGGGTCCTCTTGAACTCAGAACCAGGCGCCGAAGTTTGTACTGAGAACACAGGTGTTTGCTTGCGTTCGTTTTTGGGTGGCCTCTTTGGTTGCATGAAAAGCAAGTTGGCCCGAGATTAGCTGTTGGGCAATTATGTTTGTTGTGTGTGTCCCCTTTTGTTGCAGATAAAGCATTTTTGCTGATGTTTTTCTCTGGGCATTCTTTGGGCGGATGATCTCCATAGCAGAAGTGGCAGTTTTATGGTGGTTGTCCATTGTATTAACGTACTACTTGGATATCTACTAGGTTTTTTCTCGTTTCTGGGTCAGGGATTGATATCGACGAGTCTTGGCTCTTGTGCTCATATATCTCCGAAATATAACAAAACCTGTGTCCTGTATACAAATGTTGAAATCTCTGTGCAATCTCGTCATCTCCTCTTCTTTTCTGTTCTCTTCTTTGTGTCTTCCTACTAAGCTTTCCCGTTCGCCCACGTGTCTACCCACTATTCTATATATTCGTCCGATAAGGATTGGGGTAATTCATGAATACGTAGTTTTCCCCCGTATTCCTCGCTTTTGCGGTATTCCATGTAACATGGTGAAATCTTCAACTGGACATGTCCTTGGTCCTTTACTGTATAAAAACAAAATTTTCCCAATGTTTTTTTTTGGCCAGTAACACGGGCCTTTCCTTTTGGTGGCAACTGTTATGAACCACACACTGGCGCCTGAATGATATGATTTTCAGTTATCATTGGGTGTAATGGCGTCCTTATCGTTTGCAGTTTTAGCTCTCATAAACCGCTTTGTGCCATTTCTATGTTTGTAACTCTCACATTACGCGGTACTTTTATTCTGATCCATAAATCAGTCACTTCAATTTCTTTATAGTTTGTTCTTCTTCACTGTTAAACGCGTTGTCCGCGTTAATTTGGCCTGGTTGCGCTACTCGCTGCATGATTTCAGTTAATTTACAATTGCACACACTATAGAGCGTATAATGAATGAAGACGCACTGAAGCGGGATCGATAGTGTGTACACAGTATAGAGTGTACGCTGTACACGACTCAAGTTGCTGTCCTGTCCCCATACACGCTGTACAATTTTAAAGGTTTACATCATAAAAACACCTCAATAAACGTTTTTCTACAAACAGTACCTTACATGGATCCTGATGCTGAGGTATAGATACAAGTTCGTCCTGGTCCTCCTAATTTAACCAATCCGGTGAAAAAACAGATTTTCCTTCCCAGCGATATGATCCACGTCTGACGTTGATGACAGCATCAACACGGGGTCGTGTTTGTAATGTATGTAATGTATTGGCTGAAATGAACTCTAATAACTAATTTGTAATGAATGAATTTTATTATTTTATTAACATTTACAATATGTAGATATATATGTGAAATTGATGACCGCGGAAGAAATTTCCCTCAAAATCACTGTCAAAATGCCCTTAGTTTGAGCAAACATACAGCTACATGTCATCATTAAATTTCATGCACTTTTCTTAGTAAATAGTGCATTTTCAAGAGCACTTTTTCCCAATGCCATGCAAGAAAGTATCCCACCCAGATTTTTTGATCCTACGCAGCCAGGGGGTGGTGTATAACCTAGAGCACAAAGACAATACACCTATACTTACAATTAAGCTGTGCTTTTAAGGGCAGTGTCAACCCTGAGCTTCCGGTATCTATTTTGGTTTGTAATTCGCAATATTGATTATTGTCTATAAAATATACATTCTAGACAGAAAATTGGACGATGAACCCAATTATGGCATCAGATTAATGTTAAACTTTCCGTGTATTTTGAGAAAAAATACTAAAAAAACATGATTTTTGCCCCAAAATTTTTAAACAATGTTTTTATGGTCAATTTGAATTCTCATGATTTCTTATGTTATTTTGTTTAGAAACAAGACAAATTTTGTCTGGGGACGGTTTTTTTTCCATTTTTGAAAATGAGCTCACTTTTTCGATAATATCATGAAAAATGTCAAAAAAGTGGTGATTTTACCTTTCTTTTCCAAAATTTTGAGTATATATTGGAGAATATCTTTCGTGAAAATCGAAAAATGAAAAATTGAGAAAACCGTCCCTAGAAAGACCGATTGCTTACGTAGAAAGTTAAAAACTTACCTTTTACTTCGGTACGTTTGGAGTTTCTTGTCCTGAAAAATTTAGCCAATTTGGCGAAAATTGACATTGAAAAATCTCGTGTTTTTAGAAAAATAAAGAGGGGTGTGACTTTGGTCACCATTTCAATCTGTCTATTTCTCAAAAAACTTATCTTTGAACCTTCAAACTTGAGTATTTTGTGCAAGTGATGAAAATACAATCTTTATGCACATTGAATCAAACATCTTTTCTCTCTAACTCCAGAAATCAGAAGAATTTGAAATTGCCCGTCTGATGTAAATTAGCGCTTGTTTTACATTTCAAATATGATTTTTCGTTCTTCCGAGATTCTTTCGCGCAACTACATTTAAACACGCGTCCGCTTCATTACGCAGTAAAAATTCACCACGCGACACGATGCTGCACCTTGCGCCTGACAGCGTGGTAATGTGCTTAAATTCCGCCGTTAAGACCATTTGGTTTTGTGACTTTAAATGGTCAAATAGCGTGCTTTAAATCGGTAAAAAAAATACAACTCAGGATTGTTCTGCATTGATAACCTTTGTTGGTACGCTAGAACACAGTTTGAATGTTTTAACATGGGTGCAAATTCAGAATTCCGAGTAAAACAAAAGCACTAGGGTAAACACTACCCTTAAAACACTATTGGGATATCATATTCACCTTAAGGTAGGATTATCGGCTTCGTGCCCAGATCTTGTTGAAATTCTCATGAATGTTGGTAATTGAAAGAAACAATGGGTGCCAAATTGTAATTTTTTCCAAAAAGGCGTTTATCAGAATGTCAAAGCATCATTGTGTTTTCAATTCCCATAGAACTTGTACAGGGGCTGATTATGGCAGTATAGAAAATGGCCAAAATGGGGCAATTTTTGTGAAAACTACACATTTTATTTCAATATTTCTCAAGTAATTGATGCGTATAATATTGGTGTTTTATTTTTATGGTTAAAGAATATCAAAACAATAAAATTTTTTTATTTTGGGGGCTGTGTTTCATCAAAAGCAAAGGACAGTGGCGCAACAACACTTTTTGTTTGAAGTATTTCAGAATACTGAAGTATCCACTTTTCATATTTTCCTAGAAGAAACACTAAACTCCCTTGGTGATGAATAGGTGTCATATGAAAGGAAATCAAATTTTAGAAATTCTCACGTTAGATTTTGCCGATTGAGTGTTTCTATTTGAAATAATAGGTGTTTTTAATTTTTCTAAATTATTTTCCCTAAATATTTTTCTAAAAAATTAAACACTTGATTCAAAAAAGCTAAAGTGAGATTTTAGGTATTTGTTTATATACACATCCCTGGAGTTTCACTTAAAAGCACCTTCCATTTAGCCGGGAAAAATTATTTATTGTAAAAATTAGGGAATTTTTAAAAATAAATAAAACACAAACACAAAAGTCTTGAAACTGCAAAAATTGGTGGAGGGGAAATTCAATCCTTACCATACAAGTTTACTAAATTGATGTAGAGTTTTTGATTTTATGGTAATTTTTCTCTAAGTACCATTTTATCCGATGATCCTACCTTAATATAATTGTTGTTATTCAATCGACCAAGCGATGCTTGAAAGTTAAGCAAAGCTTAGGGAACTAGCCTAGAAATGAAGTCCGGGCCACAGAGATACATCCACGCATACACGAGACCCATGTGTATTGAATGCAAACAAACACACACAATAGATGTGCAGGGACACCCCATTTTTCCCCAATACATAGTGGAAACTCAGTTCTCATCAGTTTTGATCCTTTGAACAAATCAGATGCATATTCAACTATCCTGAATGAATCTGAAAATTTAACAAGAGTTGGTGTTACGCAATCTCATCAAAGCACCCAACAAACAAATTAAAATGAGACCCATACTCTTACCCTTAGGCACTCCTCCTAGGATTGCTATCTATACTCATTGCTGTACTTCTACGTAGCAATGTTCTTGGCCTGTCCTTATCAGCCATTTTTGGTGGTGGCCTCAGCTGCTCTTTAGTTTACCATCCTCTGTTTGGATACTGGATTGGGTACCAGGGGGACGGACAAGACCTGTAAAAAAAGTTGGTACGAACAATCCATTATGATGTATTTTAGATCAACATCATTCTTTGAAAACATTTCTTTTATTTTGGTAAGACTTGGCTGTCACATTTTTCCAAATTATTGTCACAATTTTGAAATTAACCAAAGCAATAGTAGATGGGGGCAAAAGTTTTAGGAAGTAAATTCCTCTTTTCTGAATTAAAAGAATTACAAAGAAGGGCGCACACCCCGGTGGCTGTTGCCTATTGTATGTGTATTGTGTTCTCGTACTTGATTGAGAGCCTGGCACTTGCACCTACACCCCATCAAGTACCGTGGGGAAACAAACTTGCGGTTTTTATGGGAGACGCAATAAGCATGTTGCAAGCCCTATTAAATACTGTGCTAATATTGAGGTTAACCACTAAACGGTGGTTTAATTGTTTATCCTTGAGGAATGAAACGGATTTGAGGGCTCAAATGTTAGGACGACAATGAGAAAATTAGCCTTTCATCTGATTTCGCTACTACTTCCGGGTATCAGGGGGTCCCAAAGACGATCGTAACACTCACCTTTAATTAGTTCAGTACTGGACATTACATCCTCTACTCTAATTATGCATGTCCATATCCTTTCTACCAGAGCTTAGTTGTTTCTTTCTCACCCATCCCATGACTTCCTTGCTTAGCTTTCATCTCTGAAGACCTATAGTTATTTAAGTACTGGACAGCAACAGCCTCTAAGCTACTATGGCCCATGTCCATATCTGGCTTACCAGACTTGAAGTTTGTTTCTTTCTCACCACTCCATGACTTCCTTGCTTACTTTCATCTCTGAGACCATAAGTTAGTTAAGTACTGGACCTTACATCCTCTAAGCTACTATGCATGTTACATCTCTTGCTTACCAGATCTTGAATTGTTCTTTCTCTTCTCACCATCTCCATGCTTCCTTGCTAGTGCTTTCAATCCTCTAGACCTAGTAATAAACCACAATGAAATATTCCAATGCTGCATGTGCTTAATACGATTTCACAATGCAACCAATCCAGATCTTGATCGGGTCTTTGAACAGGTCGATACGCCATTTATCTATCTTCCGTGAGTTAGTGTCAGGTCAGGTTTCCTTAGTATCAGGTCAGTTTCCTTGTGGTCACGGTCAGGGTTTCCTTAGTGTCAGGTCAGTTTCCTCCTCCTTAGTGTTAGGTCAGGGTTTCCTTATGTCAAGTCAGTGTTTCCTTAGTGTTAGGTCCAGGTTTTCCTTCGTGTCAGGCCAGGTTTTCCTTCCTTATGTCAGGTCAGGTTTCCTTAGCTGTCAGGTCAGGTTTCCTCCTCCATCCTTAGTGGTCAAGTCAGGTTTCCTCCAGTGTCAGGTCAGGTCGGTTCCTTAGTTCAGGAGGTCAGGTTTCCTTAGTGTCAGGGCCATGTTTCCTTAGTGGCAGTCAGGTTTCCTTAGATCCAGCTCGGGAAACAACCGAAACTGGATTCTAAACGAGTCCCGTTCAGGACGCTACAAAGCCCAAATGGGCTTTTATACAGTACTGCGCAAGCGGCAGATAGCCTACTTCTTTCTAAGGTACTTTTTTCGGGTACGGAGTGCGTTGCCATGTTGGTAGAGGTCACACAACCTAGTCGTTTTTGCAGCCCGTTTTAAATAGATGATTAATAAATCTAAAATGAGTTAAATTGAGGTTGTGAAGAATAACCTTCTGGAAATAAAGTCTATGATTAAGTTCCGTTGGAGATATCACAACCCCCCCGGTTTCCACCCTAGAGGATCGAGGGTACATGTATATCCACTGAAGCCTGTAAATGTACACGTACACTAAAAGTCTTCCCCGGTCCAGATTGTAAACAAAAGCGATAGAATGTGTACAAATACCTGTAATGTAGAATCATAGATTCAATTACCTTGACTACAAAAATACGTACGAAGCAGAGAAGATGGTTGTTTATGTTTTATTTTACATATCATCTCCCCTAGCACGATTGAGCATGCCTTCTCACTGGACGTTATTAATCTAAAAACGCCACTGTAGCTGCTGCCACGTGTAGCGGGCCGGTATCGCGGTACATATAATACAACCCGGTCCCGGCATACAACACTTGTATAAGTGCGTTCACTCTGTTCCACTAGCGGTAAGGTTATAGGTCTTATTTCTATACGTCTTGTTAGTATGGAATGTGGTGCACGGTGGTTTAAAATTGTGTTATAACCTTTTCAGTTTGTTTCGAAGCTTCGTAAGCGTTTACCTACTTGTGAAGCTGTGCGAGTGGTATACAGTGCCACTGTGCCTGTGGACAGTGGTAGGCCATATAGTAAATAGAGGTTTAGGATGAACCTCGCGC
>JAMKCH010046080.1:0-19970 GCA_023653785.1 Ophioderma brevispina | reverse complement strand
AACTTTGATGGGTTCTACTGTGAGTTCAATAAATTTGACTGTATATTTCATCATTTATATGAAAAAGAAATAATTTTTTGTGAACAAAACTCACGGTGAATATGTTGCTTGGTAAGTGTGACCTAACATTTTTGTGCAGGAACCAAGTCAACTTATTGCTGAACCTCATTTTATTCAATTTACCACCAGGTAATTAGAAAAATTACAAAGAAAGGGGTCTAGCGAACTATGCTAACAACACGGTAAATTGAAAAGAAATGTGGTTACGCGGCAAGTCACTGTAAGTATAAGTTTTGTTTCTGCACAAAGATCTGTTAGGTCACAGTCTGCCAAACAACTTTCTTTCATGATTTTTTGTCATCTTTGTTTTCTTTTGGAAAAAAATGATGCAAATTTGGTCAAGTAATTGAACGCACAGTAGAAGCCTAAAGATATTGATCGTGAAAGAGGACGAGTTACACTTGTGCTTTGGTTCAGGGAAAAAAAATAGCTCTGGTGATGAGAAACTGAAATCCTTTTTATCTGGAAGTACGCGGCCATTGTTATTATGCATTACAGTTGGACAAGTAATTTGTTTATTATCCTCTGCATATCCGAGCGGATTACTGGATATAAACAGTGTATTATTTGCTCGAGTCAATGCTGCATGGTGTTATCTACTGGTCACTGATATTTAGGAAACGAAATGTGATGAATTTTATTCATTTTCAATCAAATGTGCAACTTTTGCAATTGACATTCCCCAGAGTATGTAAAGGTATAATTAGACAAATTAATTGCGCATAAATCAGTTACTTCGACGATAGAGTAACCAATGTCCTATGCAAGCGTTCTTTTCTCTTTATCCCATGGAGTAGTACCTTCGTCATCCAGGGTGGTTAAGATGTGTTTCTGACAGTTTCTTGAATTGGAAGGAAGATATTTGAGTAAAGTAGCAATGAAGTTTGTA
The DNA here is from genome assembly GCA_023653785.1 of Ophioderma brevispina. Classification (NCBI taxonomy): domain Eukaryota; kingdom Metazoa; phylum Echinodermata; class Ophiuroidea; order Amphilepidida; family Ophiodermatidae; genus Ophioderma; species Ophioderma brevispina. The sequence goes on along the minus strand of JAMKCH010046080.1, from coordinate 19,021 downwards.
TAGACTATCCGGGGTCTGTTTGTGAAAATGTGTTTTTTCCCAGGTTTGCGAGCAAAGATGGCGAGATTAAAGTTAGCTATATGATATTCATTTCCTAGTCACGTTTTTGTAGATGTTTTAGCAGGATATTTAGATTTGATAGGTGTAATGAAAAATACAGGGAAGTGGTCATGTAATGCAGTAACTAGTACTGCAGATAGGTGAAACAATCGTGCATTTTGGGGTACAAGTACCAAATTTGCACAGATGTAGAGAATTACCCAGTGAACCATTTTGCGATCATCGACCCAAATTTCCAGTGTTTCAAAATCGCCGCCAAATTCAAAAATGACCGCAATACAGGCAAACAATGCAATAAATTTTAGTAAACGGTTTTGTCGCACATATGGTTTGTCCTTAGATGTTCTTGATAATTGATATTCTTCAATGCCTTTAACAATTATGCGTATGGGAAGGACTTGTGAGTTTTCAAAAGATGGCCGTCACATACAAAAATGGCCGCCATAAATGCTTCAAAATACACACATAAATAGGATAACATCTGTAGCATAACCAACCAGCACTGCGTTTTTTACTGAAAAAAAAAAAAAATTATATTGAACTAATTAAACATCTTGGTGATTGAATACTCTTGGGATAAGATTCAAGATAATCAACAAATAGTAATGGTTTAGTCACTAAAACTGTAAAAAGTTGCTATAAATGCGTAACAACATGTGTAATGAATTAAACTCGCAATCTGCTGGCCTTTATTTCTTGCATATATAACGTGTGATCCAACAAAAACCAAACACTTGGTGGCAGGCGGCCATAAGTTTTGAACAAAAGCACGTCGTGACTACTTACTTTGTTGTAAGATTAAGATGGGATGTTAGATAATGTCCTGAAAAGTTCATAAAGGTAGGGTAAAATGTTTTGAGATATGGCCCCAGAACTCAAGTAACCTGCAGGACCCATTTAAGCCAAATTGAGGCGCTATTCACTTCAAATACGGCACTGTACGTAAAACTTTGCAGTGTTGCGCCCAGAACCACCATATGAATCTCTTAAGTCCAAACACCATTTTCCCTTTTTAAAAGAAAGGTGCCTGCAACTAATATAACATATGAGTGTTTCCATTGGTAATAAGAGCTAAAAACATGCATTTTAACACACTTAAAAGATCAAATTGGGAATGTTGATCACCAAACTCTTTGTATTGTCCCAAACAGACTGCATTGGATTAGAGCTAATCATCATCATTTTTATGACGGCACACAAAGAGTTATTCTTAACCCAAAATTTAGAACAGGATGAATATACTGATATTGTTATTGAGTTTGTGTTTGAAACAAGGTTTACCTTCAAAAATGTGAGAAATGTACATTATTTTCAGTAACAAGCAAGTGCAGCCAACGCATTTATCATTTTATGTAATGTGGAGATGGCTATGACTAGTATAGTTTAACTTCTTGAAACATATTTTAGCACCAAGAAATAATGTTTCTTATTATCAGTTAAATTATTAATTATGTAAAGCAGTCATTTGACTCAGGAGAAGTTGTTCTGCAAGAAATTTGGCAAGTAAATATTGATTGCAATCAATATGTATTTGCCATTATGTCTTCATTGACCAGTCTTGTGGTTAACAGCTCCTCATTTTGGTTAAAATGGGTTCTGACCGGGTTACTTGATTGTTGGGGTCATATCTTAAAAAATATGACTCCATCGTTATGAACTTTTCAGGACTAGTAGATAACAGTCCCATCTTACCTTAAAACAAGAATAAGTAGTCACGGCTTTTGTTCAAAACTTATGGCGCCTGCCACCAAAAGTGTTGCGTTTTTTTGAAGGACACAAGGTTCTATAGTGCTCACTGTTTGAGGACTTGATGTCGAAGTTGTATGCTAGAGTGGTGGGCCTGACGTTTCGATCCTAGCAGGATCTTCATCAAAGGCAAACTGACAAGACACAATAAGACAAACCAATATACAGGCATAGAACAAAGGACACAGGAACCTAGCGAAAGAAAACAACGGGGGAGAAGGAAGCGTGGGTGATGAGTAAAGGAACGGGAGAGAAAGACTGAAAAAAGACAATGGAAGTTAAGAACAAGAGGTTGTGTCGTAACAAGGAAAGCAGTGGGCATGGAAAAGTGGAGGACGGATGCAGTGGTGGGGAAAATGCAGTGGCGTAGCTAGGGGGAAGGGGCACATGCAACGGGCGCACTCAGGGGGCGATTAAATCACGTTGGAGAAAATAAAGTTGACACTGTAACAGGCAGTAGGCATATAATTCATAACTGAGAGCCCTTTGAAGGTACTTAAACTTGCTAAACTCGAGAGCTTCCGGGGGCTTCGCCCCCTGGCCCCGTCGGGACAGTATGGATCTTGCCTTCTGATAATGAGATAGTGAGACTCTCCGAAGGCATTCAACATATAAAACCCGAGAGCTTTCGGGGACTCCGACCCTGAAGTCTCAAGGAAGTATAGTTCATTGCTTCGCGATAATGAGATAACATTGCCTCGGACCGGGCCACGGGACCACATTGTGGCCTCTAAGGCGAGCCCTTGACATACCCTCCGTTTTGCTCACGCTACGCGCTGGAGGGGGGCGCCACGCTTAAATCTTGTCCCGGGCGACCTGATAACCTTTTCCCTAGTTAACATTTGAATAGCAGCATCGTCTTTCAGCCACAGTTCAATAAGTATAGTACAAAACAGTAATTATTTTACGTATTTTTACGTAGTGTATTATAGGAGATGGCCTTTATTCCGTGAAGGTGTATAGTGAATAAAAGAACACCACCTCGGCAGCAATCCCCTGTGGGCTAGTGGTAATGGTATGCGCTTATAATCTGAAGGTCGTGGTTCGAAACCTCTCTCAATTTATTATGTAAATCGGCTTTTCTATACAATGTATTAGGTATTTTATTGAAAATAAATACAAGTCGCGTATTATCCTGTATAGTATTACTGCCATAAACAATGTTAACTACGGAAAAAATATTGCGTCCGGGCCGCCACTCCACGAGCTACGCCATGGGCAAAAGGACTGGGAGAGCCTGCTGAAAATGAACAATAAAAGTAATGAACAAGGGGATGATGACCAGGAAATCAGTGGGGCATGGACAGGGTTGAAAGACTGAAGGGAACAATGGGATGATGAGTAGATAAGGAGGAAAGACATAATATCAAAGAAGGGGAAAAAGAAGACCTGGAAAATGAGAAACCCGAAATAGAATATAAAGAGGGTAAAATGAATGGGGAATTAGAAACAGAAACATAATAACAACATCCAAGCATAATGGTAAATAGATGTAATAACCCCAAAAATAAATAATAATAAAAAGATAGTGAAAAAAAATAAAAGCCATAGAATCACAAAAGAGTACAGAGATACCTGAAAAAGCGAAGCTGAAACAATGTAGGTTACACAAGAGTGAAATACGGGACCTAGTGTTCCCTTCTTGGATGTTGAGACCATGGGCCTGGATGATGAGTAGGCACTTAATCTACACTTTATCTGCTGAGACGACAGTGTCGACGGTTGCCAAGAAATTCGTTACCCTGTCATATCAGAATGGTATTGGTTAGGTAAGTGGAAGTGCTTACCCACCGGTGTTTCCAACTTTGTGGTGTTGGACTGTGGACTATGGCCATAGAAGCATCTCTTAAGAGGAGTCTTAGTTTCCCCAAAATACTGGACTCCAAACACTCTGCAAGAAATAAGATAAATGGACATTAGAAGTACTAAGGTGATGTTGCCTATGCGTCTGAGTTGGTACAATGGTATGACTGGTGACGTCAGTCTCCTGTGTATGGTCCGTCAGACGATACATCGGAACCTGTGCACTTAAAGTACCCTGTGTCTGAGAAAAGTATCAGTTAGTGGAGGGACTGATGCCCTCACAATCATGTCACGTAGATTGCGGGGACGTCCGTAGGTCAAGATGGGAGTGTCAGGAACAGCACGGCACCAAGGCGATCTGGGTGTGGAAATGGATGGGGTTGTGTTACCAATACGGCACAAGGGAGGAAGATTGCGATAAAACGTAACCACAAGGGGGAGTTTGGGTGTAGTATCCTGTTTCCGGGTTTCTCTGCAAAAGCTGTAGTCCTGGGTAGTGAGTGATCTCTGGAGGGCTTGCTTGCACTCTGCTGGAGATGTTTCTCTGGCCACTAGGCGTTTCTTCAAATTCTGTGATGGTATAGAAATCTAGAATACATTAGAAAAATTGCGCGAAGGCGAAGAGCAGACTGTAAGCAATGACCAGTCTACAGGGACGAAGGTGGACAACTGGAGAAATGGAGATACTGCTGAGTGTATGTAGGTGGTATATAGATCCGTGGAGAGGGTACCGTCTGCTTTCTTGAGTTGTGAATCAAGGAAATCTAGTGTTGGGGAGAATATTCAGAAGTGAATTTATTGGTTCTGCGGAAGGAATTGATGTTGGTTAGTAAATGTGATGAGGCCCTCATCATCACTGGTCTAGATGAAGAAATACATCAATGTATCTCCACCAAAGCCAAGGACGACACGGTGCAGCAGCAAGCATCTGCTCTTTTGGACATGTCCTACGGACCATCGCTGTACCATGTTTAATACTTGCAAGTAATTGTCATTCATGAGGTAAAATATTCTTGTTAGTACAATGCTTCATCAACGTGGACAGATAATCAATGGGGGTGTGGTGTTTCCACTTTTGGCCAAAGCTGCACAGCTGGCTGCGATGCCTTCTCCGTGGGGAATATGAGTGTAGAGGAGTCGACATCAACTATCCTAATGATGGCGGTGCTGGAAACCCCCCCCCCCCCCCCCCCCCCCCCCCCCCCCCCCCCCTGCCCGTCCTTGATAGCTTACAAGTTCCTGAAAAGTGCAGAAGGAAATTTTAAATGCTGTCAGGCAGATTGGGAATGTACATCATATTGCAAATGTCGTAGAAACTGCGAACATAATCTAGAGCTAGTGATTGTAATGGTACGATCAGTTTTAAATATAATACTACGTTGTGAGTATCAAACACAATCGCATTGGCAGGCCCGTAGTTTCATTAAAATGGCGCCATTTTTAGTTATTAGTGATGGTCAATTGGAAGATTTGGGTTTAAATTTGTATTGATAATTTTTTAATTTTATTAATTTTGATGAATTTAAACAATTTGTAATTCTCATACTGTACTTTACATTTACAGAAGTTATGGCAGCCATTTTGGTTTTGGTCAATTTTGGCAAAACACTGTAGGGGCCATCTTGAGATGTCCAATACACCAAATTTCACCTTCTTAGGTAAAACTGAGGAGAAATATTTTATACTAGACATTTTTATTAATGTGATATTTAGTCATTTCAGTATTTTTGGCGGCCATTTTGAATTTGGTGGCCATATTGGAAAAAATGATTTTGGGTCTAGTCCTAAAAATGTTCATTAGGTAAAAGTGACATCTCTGCAAATTTTCATGATTGTACCCCAAAATGCAATTCCATTTGATATCATTCCCAATCTGCAGCACTAAAAAAAAATACCTGGAGTTGAATTGAGCAGTGAATGTGATAACAGGTACAATTAGTGTGGCCTGTATTGTGAGTATTCTGGTTGGACGATTTATTTTGAAAATGTACTGAGTTTAAAAGTGAGGTGTTGATATCATCTAACACTAGCAATTTAAATACAAAATTAATTAAATTGATAATTAAAATCATCCACAATGAAGACATCTTTGTGAGTCTTGATGGTTCAGTGAATAGAATGCTTATGAATGTATTAAATTGGTGAATGGGTTATTCATGGAGCCTAAAATTACACCAACGACAATGTTTTTAGGTTTGTCGTTTGAACTAATGTAATTCAAAAATAGTGTATGCAGACTCAGGACACAGGGTGATATCAAGAACTTGATGAGAAAACCGGTTATTAATATGCATGCAAACACACTTCCCCTACATGTACGTGGCCTGGATTAACTTATAGCATCAAAATGTGGTGGAGATTTGGTGTTTGTTAAGCCATGTTTCTGAGAAGGCAAGATTTGAAATGTGGTTATAGCTGGTGCAAATAATCGGAAATTTCATAATAATGTTAGTAATGCTACGGATTTCAGGTGAAAAATCGAAAAGGAATCACTGAATGAGTTTGTTATGTGTTGAAACTGTCTTCTGTATAATATTGGCATTCAGTTTGGGAGAAGAGTGGAATTTGAAGGATGGGTGGTCACAAGTTTCAGAGAGTTATGGGATCAGATAGAGAGGATTACATACCATAAGGGAATGTAAGTGGAAGCTTAATTTAGTATCAGTGAAGAATTCAATAAGTGTATCATAGTAGTCATCATCATGGAGGACGTGGTCGAAGGGCAATTCAAATGTTGTTGAGTAGACATGAAAAAAGTAAAAATGTGAGAGGAAGATGTAGAGAAAAGAGAATGAAACCACAGTTATAGTGAAAGTAAGATGGAGCGAAGAGTATCCAAAACTAGGTAGGTAGAAGGAGGCCAACAAATAGACACCAAAATACAAGAAAAATACAAACAAAAGACAAAACGTATTACGGGGGTTTAAAAGGGAGGAGTTGGGAACTACAAGGAGGTATTGAGAGTAGGAAAACAGCAAACAACATTTAGTTCTCAGTGGAATAGCAATGAGGGTCGAGGAGTCGGGTTAGAATAAAAAAGAGTTGTTGAAACGAACATCGGGGCGTCAATTCTAAAAATCGCTGTGGTGGAGGAGTAGTTTCAAAATAAGGAGACCAAAGAGTAAATATTTAAAACCTAAGGGAGTGATAAAAAATAATGGGGTGAAAAAAAAAGTTGAACTCAAGTTACGCGGCCTAGATTACACAAACTGTGCGCAACACAGAGACGATTTCCTTTTTCTAATGAGAAATCTTTGCACAAGTAAATAGAGAAATACAATAATAATTCCTATTGTTTTATTCATAAAATGGAAGCTAATATAACATAAAGAGGACGTTGAAATGTATTTATCTAACCTGCGGGTTTTCACATGAAGGAAGCTGGACGTAAGCTGATATGGAACTCATGACTGTTAACCTAGATTTTGAACAAGAGAGAAAAACCCAAGACGAGGGGAAAAAAACAGACCATAGACGGACAAGATAGAGAGCGGAGATAGACTTACAGCAGAATCCTTTCTAATAGATTGTCTAACAGCATTGGCGTCATCCTCGTGATGTAAGTAACTCATTGGGTTTCTGTATACACACCAACTGCAGCTGCTGTGCATTCTTTTCCAGCACGACATAATTAGTTACACCTAGTATGAAAGTGCCTGATCGGGACTACGACAGAAGTACACAGGCAACGTTAGGTCGAAAGAAATTCGACCACTGGGAAGCAGTCTGATCCAAGTGTTCTCTCTTCTCCCCAAACATACGTGGGCTACAGCAGTAGTGATAAACTGGCTGATAAACCGCTATCAAATGAAAAATAAATGTGGTTTCGGTGTTTATGTTGAAAAAAAATATTTAAATGGCAGGGACCCAAACTCACACGCCAAACTTAACAACGTACATTCCACATAAAACCATGTACCCCAAAAACACGTAACCACCACCACAATAATGATTAAACTAATTGACGCTACATTGCCATAGTGCAGTTAGTGTCCACTTGCAAACGGGCTCAACCTTGCTCAGCCAACCAAATCATTGTGACATGAATCATTTCATAATGTGACGTATGCTAACTGATTCCACTCACTGGGCCACGGCACCATCGAATCACGGTCATGGACCATGCTATGATGAGAGATTTACCCAACACTGGTGCATTGAAACATTGGCGGAGAAGGCCGTTTTTACAAAGTGGAAGCTTACACATGTATGTCAACCAATTACATCACCATGTAGCGAATAAGATTATCTTGGTTGTCAGCTTCTACGAAGAGTATAGGTCTAACCGTTTGTCCATGACGCCCTCTTGAATACGCCCAGCAATCAATGGTGATTTTTTGCCAAGTAGAGTAGCATATTATACCCTACCAAATTACCCACTCTTTATAACTTAAACAATTTTCGATTTTCTGAATGTTCATCATAATAAAATTTTCAAATAGCTATGTTCTGGAGAAAATTCTACATGAGAGCGTCTACCAAGAAATACCGTGAGCACTTTTCTCGCAACAACGTGAGTTTCCTCATGGCCTATGCGTAAGCACAGAGTACGCCTGACAGGTCATAGGCCTATGAATGCACTGTGTGCACAGAGTGATAGGAAAATGGACGTAACTGCAAGAGGCAACCTTCTATTTTCAAAAAGAGCCAGAACGAGAGCTTTGAGGGGCTTTTCACAAACAAATCTACTCTAAATTGACATGTATAGGGTTTTAATGCGTAAATCGATTTAGTCACCGACGCCACTTCGCGCACGTGTGGAGTACATTGCTATTTATGGACTCTGGGCTATGTGTGGTGCTCGATCAAGCCATAGCTGACTGACCCTAGTTAAAGAAAGCGTGCAGTATAGACACGACCGAACCCAGTTAAATCTTTGTGTGCCCATTGTGTGTCATGCACAACCATGCTGACCGCGCCGCAACTGACCTTTCTGAGTCAAAACACAGTCTGCGATATAATTATGACAGCAAATAAATAGCCCATTGCATTTCCAAGTTCAAACTTGGATTCACTGCCGAAAAATAGCCATGCAATTTGCAGAGATAGCTTATAAGTTTACAATGGGTTTTGCCAAGACCTCTGATGGAGACTACGGACTGATGTTATACCCGTGGTTATTTGGTGCTAAGCCCCATAGTTTATACAGTGTGAAAATAAATAGCAGTGTGTCGGGTTTTAGCAGATTAGCCTTGAGCAGTGATCAAGGCTAGTACGTATGCCTGTCGCAGGTGCAGTAGCTTCATGAACATATTACGAAATATAATTATGTTGGTTTTTTTGTGTTAGTGGTTCCGTTTTTGTTTTTGTTAGTAAGCGGGAGTCGTAGCCCGGGCGTATTAGTCCACTCAATCTTGAACCAATACCAGGTTACACTGGACAAAATTGCTACAGAGGTTTTTTTTTTTGCCTGTTGTTTGTTTGTAACTAGATCGTAAAAGCTCTCCCAAACAAACTATCAAAAAGGTTGCAAACGGAAGCCTGGAAGGGGACATTGCTAATTTCTTTATATTCCGTGACGTATGGCCCATATTTCGAGAAATGTGTGCAGATCATACACTGCATGTTAGGGACAAATTCAAATTGCTGGTTAGTATTGAACTGTTATGCAGGCCATGCCTGCAAAATGTGCAGCACTGCAATTGATATAGTAAAAGTGGAAAATGATGGTATATTCAAGATGGCCGCCAGTTTACCATCCAAATTAATTTTGTATTTCTAACTGATTTGTCAGGTATACAATTCCGATGGGGAGGATCTTTATTTAGCAAATTAGTATTAGATAGCAGGGAAAGAAGAAAATTGGTAATGCCCGGGTTAATAGGTAGGACAGCGCACAAAAAGGGTCATTCATTGGGTTATACAAGACAAGTTTTGAAAAACGGGTTATCCCGGGTCATTCTGCGTAACCGTAGTGGAAGGACCCCCATTGTCTCTCATTATTACCATGTGAAACTATCCACCCGCCACCACTTTCCAGTTCCATAATGTACATCCCTTGGAGAACCAAAGCTAGCAGGGACTGAAGACCACGCTTTCATTGCAAACCAACGAAAGACCAACAGAAATGCGATGTTACATGAAGGACATTCAGGGAACCAATTTTTAACGTCTGCCACTAAAATCAGATTCCAAAATCAGGAGTAGACCGTGATACACCATCAACAAAGGAGATTTTTTCTAGCTGGACTACATTCGGGTCAGAAAGAAGTTTAGGAGTGCATTAACAGAGCCAACAAAAACTTTTTGAAGTTTTAAGCAGGTTGATCATATAATTATCTCTTGTAGGGCCAGATAGTCTCCTCCCAGAGATCCATGAAAACAATCGGCTGTAGGAAGCGTATTTTAGTGGGAAATACCAAAGCTTTGTAAGCAGTTATACTGTAGCCGCACATAACAAGTTTCACACTCTTGTTGACAAAGCGTGAGACAAAAACAAAACCGCCAGGCAAGTATTATGATATCCTACTACACCAACAAATAAAATAATGCACTGAAGAGGCTAAGAAAGAAGACGACTATACTGCACTGCTTTGCTCAAATGACAAACTATTACAAAGCTAGAGAATAACTAGAAACACCATTCAGCACAAAGTGATGCTGCTAAGGCTGAACTTGATGATGCTTACACAGTGCTTGGGGGAAGTCCAGGGCAGAGAAGCGCTGACACCGACATCTTGAAAAACAAGCACACTGCTGCCTAGGAGGCCTTGAGGTAGATGGATGACAAGAAGGCGACGCAATAAAGAATCAAAGGTGAATTGCTGCGGAGTGCCTTAACACAGGGTTTCAACCTTTACTCTATCGTGGCCCAAAACGGTTCAGATAACGACCCTGTTTGTTGATTTGTGGGTACCCAGACTCGTTTCCAGGGGTTCAATGACCTAACGGGACCAATTTTCAGTTGAAAAGTATACCCCTAACGGGCAGTATTCAGTTACATTATCCACGTTCTTCGGTGAAAATATCCCCTAACGGGCCATTTGCGGGTTAACCATTATACCTAGCGGGACATGCTTGCAATACGTGAATAAAAATATCCTTTTTAAAGAACCAATATATGAGAAGAAAATAAAACACTTGTACTACGTAAGGAAAATTACCCTGCAGGGTTATTTTCTGACATGTAAAGTATTCCCATGTTTTTAAATGAGCAGTCACAATCTTACCTGAATTTGATACACCTAGGCGACTAGAAACTTGATTAGTGTGTGAATGATAACCATAGCGGTAGTCCCGCAATGCAGCTAGTCCCACTTTTTGGGAACGGAGCATGGGTACCGACAAAACCAAAGAACCCCCCACCGGGGATAACACAACCTTGTGCCTTTCCTTAAATTACAAGATAGCAGAAACCCTTCCCATACAGACGGAATTTCACTACAGAGAGTTTCAGAAATGCCTGAAGAATTGAAAACACAAAGGAACTGGGTCCCATTCATTAGATTGCCGGGATTAAAATTTTGCGTCAAAACGGCAGCATCTGGGAAAATTAATTCACTTCACTTATGATCCAATTACAACAAATTTTGCAAGCATAACCAAAACAGTTAGTTGAACAAGAGTATGTTGTAAAAAAAATAAATTCCACAAAACAAGGTTAAGATGTTGAATAAGAACCAATATATAGGCAAAAATAGATATATGTTTTATGCAATTAGCATGTCTTGCCATGGTCCGTTTTTACCTTTAAATGTTGTTTGGGAGGGTTTGTACAGCAAGCGAAGCAAGAAAACCTTCTTTGTAGCATTATGGCTAGGCATACTGTAGATTGAGTGGACTATGGAGGCCCGTCACAGAGGGTTAGATTTGATGAAAAACTTAATACAGAAGCATCTCTTTGAATTTTAACTAATTAGTCTCCAGGTTAACCAAGACTGAACATTAATAATCTTCCAGGGTTTGTTCAACCACTATCGTGCGGGCCCATTCTCCAAAGGACAGATTAATAAATATACCTCATGTGGTACTGGAGAACTTCAGTAGTATATTTCAAGGATGAAACATTTATTAAAAGGAACATTAATCTTTTCCCAAGTGAATAGTTCATAAAAAGTTTTGTACAAGAAAGAACTGTTCGTTGTTATGGCAACATATTTTCACGCAGTGGTTTGGTTTTAAATTGTTGATAGGTAAGAATGATGGTCGCGCACATGAAGAGACAGGATTAATAAAGCCTGATTTGTATATCTTATATTTCAATAGAAAAAATAGAGAATGGGAATTGTATTTGTGCTCCTATAGAATAATTAGAAATTCACCAATTTTGTACCAACAGAAAAAAGTTCTAAGCTTAATCCTTAGTCTCGCAGATTAATGGGGTCCCATGCACCCTTAAAAACCAATTCTAACATGATTTGTTTTAGAATCTCTACGAACATCTACTTAAATAATTTTGATGTTACAAAATCAAATATTGTCCCCGGGGTCCGTTTGGCGGCATCTTGGATTAAGAGGATTAATCGTTCAAAGTGGTTCAATGTAGTGAAAAAGTTCTCAAATGATTTCGAATTTACTATAGGAAGATACTAAATTCACATGTGTTTTTTAAGGCAAATAAAGCAAAATTTAAGCAAATCAAATCAAGTCGTCCTTGTTTTCATTTCAAGGCCTTTATATAGGCAAAACATAGGTAAAACTTCTATCTGGTCTTATCTATATGCAATCACTACATACAACACAATATATGGGTTTGCCCCCAAATCTCTCGCGCACCTTTAACCAGGCAATTTGTAACACGCCTAACAAGCGGGGAGTTACAACCCCCATACCGAACCATCTATGGTATCAATTGATAGCTATGGATCTCCCCATCCAGTGATACAAAATAAGCAACCAACGTCCTAGCACCTTGCTTTTAGGGACGACATATGCATTGCAGAGCACCCTCTCAAAATGTGAAATCGTTTATAACATTGAAAAGTGGCAAAAAACCAAATCGAACAAAACAAACACCACACACCCCACACAAACGATAAATTTTGTCGGATTTGTGGCAAAATAAAAAAAAAAAAAAAAAACACACATAAATTCGACTTAAAAATAAGATTTAGCTCAACAAATGAGCACCTTTACTGTATGAACAATTTTGTGGTGCGACAATCTACACAGTAAAGTCTAGGCTTCACAAAATCCCCTTTCACACACCTCAATTTAGCGGCTTAACTCCATCGGGTAAGGGTTGGTTCGATTGCTTTCCCTAAACTGTGTGCAGGATCAGAAATCATTGACGACACCAAAATAGCATCTTGCACCGAGAGGAAAAAACTCGGGGCGGGGCGTCACCAACATCCCGCTTTAGAATCATTAGTATTAACGCCTGTTTTAATGTGTTTAGTGATAGCACTGCTGATGTATTGGACGTCTCATAGGTTGGAAGTGTAAAATATAAAATTCCCCTTCATGTGTTTACCAAAAAGTGTTATTTATTGGTAGAGTGTGTTGTCATGCAACACAGGGGTTTGATATTGGAACGTTCGTTAAAAAAAAAAAAAAGTTTTCAGTGTTTTGCATATTTTCGTGTTATGATATTTTAATTAAGTGCCACTTTCCAAATAGGTCTGTTTTTCATAAAAAAATTGAGAAAAAGTATAGGGTCTACATAATGACTACATTTAAAAGTTGTAATATACCTTACTTGTGAAAAGCAGTAGCAATTCAATATTTGTACGGTATACAGTCCATAATAATATTTCCTAATGTAGTCTACGCAAGCCATTGTCTGTTGTCAGCCAATGCTAGAACAGAAATAATCAAAAATGATACGAAAATAACGGAGAGTGCATTTAGAACGATGAATAAATATTTGATTAAAACCAAATTAAAGGGAAATATGTCAAGATTCTGAATATTTGGAAAATGTGGTAGGATGGAAAGTTAAGTACCCGTAGATTACAATAAAATTCAAAATAAGTCGACATTGTCCACATGTGTGGAGGATTTTGAACCTTTTAAATTTTCCGCCCAATAGCTTACTCGAAAAACGATTCCGACAAATCCCACATCGCAGGCAAATGGTGACGTCAAAGTGATGACCATCCCTAATTTACGTCGTTGTTGACCATTCATATCCAGTGTTGCCACTTACAATAAGAATTAAAACACAACGAAATGAACAACGATGTCATTCTGAACTTAATTTCTAAGTTTATATTAACTTTCATTAACCATCAATTTTACAGTGTCAGCAATAACAATTCGAGTCGTCAACACGATGTGTTGGTAATCACTTTGCCGTCACGCGGAGAGCAAAATGGGCGCTTTTAATCATGAAGCCGTGGCGAAAAATCCGCCCTTTTCTTCGTATGTCAAAAAAAGCAACAATGAAATGGCCTTAATGTGTTATTTTAACATCAATTGTATTCTTTTTCGGATTAGTGTATGTATGTAAATATATTTTGGAATTCTTTGAATGTAAGTCCAAACTGAGGTGACAAAAATCTTGAATATGTCCTTGAAGTAACGCACATGACCTTGCACTTCGAGGGCGCCAGTGCATCTTGGCTTCCTATTTTGACTGATATAGAAAAAATCAATAGCCTTCCTGCTAATGTATAGGTTCGGTTTTTTGCCGCATGTCTAAATCCGCCAAAAGATTCAATGCAAAAAGGGGGGAAAAAACCGAAAGGGTCTCAAAAGAATGTTGAAGGAAAAAGGTTCTATTCCTCATAAAGGTTTTAAATCTTCATAAAGTTGCAAGCTTTTGAGTACTTGAAACCTTTATGAGGATTTGAAATATCCTGAAAATTGATAACCTAATGAGAATTGAAATCCCTATGAGATTTCGAACCTTTTGTAGGAGGATTGAAACCTTTTTATTAAAATTGAGGATCTTTGGGTTATTGAGAACCCTTTTCTGCGTTTGATATCTTTGGCGATTGGACCGGTGTGTGAATTGAAAGCAGCTATAGTCCTGCGTGAGCCACAGTCCGGGGCTCCATTAGACGATAACGGAATATAAGCGTGATGAAAACTAATGTTTGCGTTAAAGAGGTAACTAATCGATTGCCTATGTTTACCATTGTTCCCGGGACTAGAGTACGCCGGACAACTGGTACTTCTTACACCTGGTTGGGGGGCGGGGGCACCCGGCACTTGTATTCAAAGGGATATGAGCGTGAACATGAACTTACAAGGAACGTAACAAGTATTCACCGACCAAAGAAAACCATACCCTAACAAGTATTTTTGTCTATTTGTACATAAACAAAGTATTTGGTTCAAGTTTGCGACCCTAAACGAGTAGGTCGATGCATTGTGTCCGTTAAGCTTACCCTGTATTATTATACTTTGCTTTACAATATTGTTATGGTTTGATCTTGCTTAATTTGAGTGTTTTTGGGCCGCCAGCAGAGTTGGAAGAAAAACATAGCAGTCGTGGGGTGTCTGGGTATGTGCATGGGGGTCATAAAATGTTAATGTGTGTGGTTCAAAATTGATGTTTTTTTTGTAAATTAACTTCAATTGAAAAGTTGAAGTAAAGTTCATTTGGTAACGGCATGCCCCCAAGGTTCATGCTTTAAGCGGGGTCGTTATGGGTTTTAAATTGAAAAAAAAAAAAAAATTGTTGAATCTAGCAGCTTTCACAGGCCTTTGTTTGAGGTAAGTAGGACATTTTTTCCAATTTTTGCTCGATTTAAGCAAGCAAGTGTCGCACGTTCGATGCATTTTTGTTTAATTGTACGAGGAAAGTATTCACCCTGTGGATTTTACGCAAATGTCATTTTAATTATTTTATGATCACATAGTACAACTTTCAAATTACACCACTCGAAATTTGCAGCTCGGACAACAGTTCTTATAGTCTTTTATAATCAATCAACCAGAGATAGTTTAAGGACAATGATTTAAAAAAAAATAAGTAACGCATATGAGATCATCTCCAATCTGCCACGGAAAAGCACTCACGATATATATTTAATACTTAAAAACAATGACCAATATTCCAGATATGAACAAATTCTATTATTTTCGAATCCGTTTCGCGTACTATCTCAATGCCCGAAAATCGGGTTTTATGAAGTGGGAACGAATAGTAACAAAAAAAAAAAAAAAAAAAAAAAAAAAACACAACCCGAAAGATTCGTAGCAAGTGAAATTTTTGTCTTCTAAATGATTTTGTCAGACTACCCAATTCCGATGGGGAGCATCTTTATTTAGACAATTATTATTCGATAGCATGAAGAAGAAAATTGGTAATAGCCCGGATAATAGGTAGGACAACACACAAAAGGTCATTGGGTACAAGCCAGTTTGAAAAAGTGGTCTATCCCGAGGCACACCCTGCGTAACCGTAGTGGAAGACCCCCCATTGTCTCCAATTTTTACCGTGAACTATCAACCCCCCGCCACCAACATTTCCTCCATACGTACTCCCTGGAGATTACACAGCTAAGCATGGACCTGAAGACACGTTGTTCACTTGCAACCAACGAAACCAACGAAAGTTATGTCCATGATGACTTCATGGAACAATTGACGTTATTGCAACTAAAATCAATTCCAAAATCAAGCAAGAGTAGACCGTGATACACCATCACCCAATGAGATTTTCCGCTGGACTACATTCTGGTCAGAAAGAAGTAGATTACCAGAGCCAAACACAACTTTTGAAGTTCTTAAGCCTGATCATAAGTTATCCTGTAGGGGCCAGATAAGTCTTCCTCCCAGAGATCCCATGAAACAACGTCGTTAGAAGGTATTTAGTGGGGAAATACAAGTTTTAAGCAGTATACTGTAGCAGCACATAACAAGTTAAACACTCTTGTTGACAATCTTGAGACCAAAACAAAACGCCCTGACATAAATTTATGATACCTCACTCCAGCCAACAAAAAAATAATGCACGAGAGCTACAGAAAGAAAGACGACTATATCTGGCACTGCCATTTGCCTCAAAGACAAACTCTACAAAGCTGAGAAGCACTAAAGAAACACCAATCCAAGCCAACGGTGATGCTGTTAAGTCTGCACTTGATGATGCTTACAACAGTGCTTGGGGGAAGTCCAGGGCAGAAGCGCTTGACCCCTACAATCTGAAAAACAACCCACACTTCTCCTAGGAGGCTTTAGGTAGATTACGGGGACAAGAAGGCTCGCACATAATAAGATCAAAGGTGAATTAGCTGAGGAGTGCCTTAACACAGGTTTCACCCCTTTAGCTCTCTACGTGGCAAAACGGTTCAGAATAACACCCTTTTGTTGGATTTTGTTGGGTACACATGCTCGTTCCAGGGGTTTGAAAGTGACCCCTACGGGAACCAATTTTCAGTGAAATATACCCCTAACTGGACCAGTATTCATTTAAATTATACACGTTTTCGGTGACAATCTACCCCTAACGGGTCAATGTGTGGTAAAATTATACCCCTATCGGGACCTGCTTTCATACGTTATAAAATATACCTTTTAAAGACCCATATTGTAGAAAATAACACTTGTACGCACGTTAGAAAATTTACACACTGCAGGTTATGTTACTGACATGTTAAAGTTAAGTTTCCCATGTTTTTCAATGAAGCCATCACAATTCTACCTGATTTGATACCCTAACGGGACGTAGAACTGATTAAATGGTGAATTTGATACCCCTAGCGGTAGGCCCCGCATTTTTGCAGCTAGTCCCAAGTCCCACTTTTTTTGGAACGAGCATGGGTACCCCGAACCAAAACCCAAGACCCCCCCCGGGGACTAAACACCAACCTTGATGACCTTTCTTCAATCACAGATAGCAGAAACCCTCTTCCCATACAGACTGGAACTTTCACTACAGAGGAGTTTCAGAACTGCCTGAATAAATTGAACAACACACAGACACCCTGGTCCCCATCATTCGATTTGGCGGGATTTAAATTTTGTGGCGTCAAAACGGCAGCCATCTTGGAAACTTAAATTCTCACTTCCACTATAATGTATCAATTACAACACTTTTGCAAAGCATAACCATAACCTTGTTTAGTGAAACAAGAGGTGTGTTGTAAACAATAATATTTCACAAAACAAGAAGTTAATCTGTTGAATAGTAACCAATATATAGGCAAATAGCATATAGTTTTATGCAAGTTTAGCATGTCTTCCATCTTTCCTTTTTTTCTACTTTTTAATAGGTTGTTTTGGGAGGGTTTGTACAGCAAGCCAGTTACAGCAAGAAAACACTTCTGTAGAATAATGTCTAGGTCTACTGTAGATTGAGTGGACTATATGCCCGTCACAGATGGGGAGCTTGATGCAACCTATTACAAGAAATCTATCTTTTGAAATTTTAACTACTTAGTTCTCCAGGTTAACAGGCTGACATTTAATAATCTTCCAGGTGTTTTTTTCAACACTATCGTGCGCTGCCCTCTCCAAGTAAATATTTATAATATACATCATTGTGTTACCTGGAGACTTAGTAGTTATATTTCAAAGGAGGACATTTATTATATGACAGTTAAATCTTCCCAGTGAATGTTAATATGTACAAGAATATAAATGTTCTTTGTTATGCAACATATTTTCACGCGATTGGTTTTTGTTTTAAAAGTGCTCTAGGTATATATGATGGTCGCGCTCATGTTAAGAGAAAGGATTTAATAAAAGCCTGATGTTTCTTAATATTTCAATAGAAAACATAGAATGTAATTTCTGTATTGCTCCTATGGAACTTAGAATTTCACAATTTTGGTACCAAAGAAACGTTCTCCTCAGCTTAATCCTTGAGTCTATCAGATTATATGGGTTCCCATGCACCCCTTAAACTAAATTCTACAATTTTTAGATCGCTACGACATCTACTTAAATAATTTGATGTTAACCAAAATCAATATGTCCCCCGGGTCGTTTGGGCGGCCATCTTGGATTAAGAGGGATAATCGTCAAATTGGTTTCAATTTTAGTTAAAGTATATCAAATGATTTCGAATTTACGATATGGAAACGAATACTAAATTCAACATGTTTAACAAATTAAAGCACAATTTAAGCAAATCAATATCTTCCTTTTGTTTTTCACTTTCACGGCAATTCTATATACAAACTAGGTAAGAATACGGGTCTTATCTATATGCAATCACTACATACAACACATTATGGGGTCCCCCAAAATCCCTCGCTGCACCTTTAACACAGGCTAAATTTTGGTAACACCCATAACAACGGGTGAGTTTATCAACCCCCATACCGAACCATCTATGGTATCAATTGATAGCTATGGATCTCCTATCCAGTGATACCAAAATAAGCAAACCAACATTCCTAGCACTTTACTTCTATGACATCATAATGCATGCCAGCACGGCGCCCTCCCCAATTTGGTGAAATCAGTTTGTAACATTTGACATTATGGCAAAAAAACAAACAGAACAAACAAAACACACCCACACACCCACAACGATAAATTTTTGTCGGATTTGTGGGCAAAATAAAAAAACACA
>JAMKCH010046079.1:0-11748 GCA_023653785.1 Ophioderma brevispina | reverse complement strand
AATACATCAAGGATCAAGTAAAACTCAATACAACCTGCCAAGAATGAATAAATAAAATTTAAGTGCCATATAAGGGTACTCCTTTACCAAGAGGAATAATTTGTATTGAAATTCACGGCCCACATGAATTTCCTCTACAGGGACATCTCGGCCCTGCACATGTGTTGCGTACTGACCATTTGATATGTTGATGCCACACAAAATTTGTGATGGGTGAGGCTGCTCTAGAAACATGGCCGACTTCGCAATACGGTTACTGGGAAACAGCCCGGAGGTTTTGTCAGAGCTCTGATAATTCCGGTCATGCATACTATGCTAACTTTGGAAATGTTGTACGTGTAATTCATGAGATCTGCAACTTTCAGGAATTACAGGAAAATGCATGAGGAAATTACAGGAAACACAGGAAAAATCAGGTGACGGGGATTAGTTACTCGCTTCTGCCGGCACACCAGCGATACACCTGAGCTGCACAATAGTTCAATTCAATACAGCCTCTCATGTGCAGCAGATACAAATTTCATGGGATCAAGAATTTTGTGCGGGGTATAACAACAGGGTAGTGAAACTTATGACTTGGGATACAAAAGGCAATGTTACACATTGGGGAATGATTCCAGGTATGAAACTTTTTCCCCCCAGACCAATGCACATAAAGTTAGGGTAAAAGGACATATCTTTATAGATTTCAATCAAAGATTCAGTTTAAAATGGTTTTCAACCTTTTTCTCTTGACGTTTGGATGTCACACTCACTAATCATTTGATTTACCATTAACAGTTATATGGTAGTCTCTGAAAGGTATAAAATGGTTCCCAATGCAGCATCATATTCTCCCAACATATTCGGATGGTGTAGAAATTAATATTTTGATTTAACAATTAACTGATACGCACTAATGTCTTATGGCGGGAATAGTACTTTGTGTCATTTTCTCCTGACTTTTGGATGATGCCACATACATCTGGATGGGGCACATACAGTCATTTTTATTTACATTAGGCCTAAATTTGATTAACCATTAAGTGTTTGCTATAACGATTTAAAGGTGCAACAAGAGATTTCAAGTACCAATATTTTCTGTGACATGTAGTGATTCATTTAGATTAGACACTCAATAGATTCCAGCTTTTATTAGCTAACTAAAAATAAAAATAATGTAAAATGAAAAACAAAATGTGCTTGTATATGCGTATATTCAAATAGAAAAACGTCGGCTGAATTTCGTATTTGCTTCCTATAGGAAAATTAAAAAAATTTCACAATTTTTGTATAAAAAACAGTTTTCAGCTTAATCCTTTCAGAGGAGGGATATTTTTGATAGAAAGCTTTCAACAAAAGTACAAAATCAGAATTTTCATATTTTGTGGGGACACTTTATTTTGAATATCTTGTGTGTCCCTTTAATGCTATGCACAGTGCTATGTCTTCTGCAGGAATAAAATGGTTTTAACATGCTCTTGCAACTTCTGGAAGATGCATGTACATTAATTTTATTCATATTAACATTTTAGTTAATCATTTAACTGCTATATTACATTTTGAAGGCATATTAACCCTAACGCGACCGAGATGCAATGAAGCGCAAACGAAAAAGTCGGTACCGGTCGGAAATGCGTTCGTTGCATCTGGGCCGTCAACAAAATATTTTGGTCGCGCAACCTAACTATCAATTGCGTTTCAGTGCATCTGGACGTCTCCGGAGAATGACGCGATGAGTTTCGTATGCATCTGGGCCGTATTCCCGGAGAATGACGCGATGCGTTTGTTGCCCTCTGGGCCGTCTTCACGGAGAATGACGCGATGCGTTTGATTGCATCTCGGCCGTATTGACTGGAAATGATGCGATGGTTTTCGCTGCATTTGGGCCGTCTTGCCCGCAAACGGCGCATTTTGCATCAGGCGGGTGACACCATGTACAAATGCCCATAGACAATTTCGATTTCGCTGGTGATAGCGCACCATTTTCGATAAGCTTATGGGTTAATATGAATAAACGTATTCAGGGCGTAACCGAGCATGACGTAGCATAATAGCGCCCGCACGACTATGATGTAGCGTAATTGCGCCACTCACGACTGGCAAACTATATAAGCTACAAATTTCTGCAGATCCGTGTGTTATTTAGTTTATTTATTTATTATTTATTTTTTATTACCCTGTTTTATTGCATTTTTCACGGATGTTTTTCGTTGCACCTGGGACGTCTTTCCGGTAAATGGCGCGAGGTGTTTCGTTCCATTTGGGCCGTCTTCCGGGAAAATGGCGCGATGCTTTTCATTGAGGCGCCTCTCCGGGAAAATGGTGCGATGTGTTTCGTTGCATCTGGCCGTTATTGACTTTACGCTACTAAGTCCTTGTGCGGGGAAAAACGGCGAGATGCACTGAAACGCAAGCTTGGCTATCGTTGCATCTGTGCCGTTAAAAATAAAAATCGATTGGCTTTGTTGCATTGGGGCCGTCGGCGGCAAAACGACCCGGTCCTGGTTAGGGTTAAGTTCGTAAATTCTGTTAAAATACAAAAAATAAAAAAAATAAAAAAAATAAAAAAAATAATCAGTTTTCAAAGAGTTAATGATAGTCTCAAAATGCATCACTAACACGATTTACTCAATATAATATTTTACTTCCATTTCAAGTAAATTACTGAAAGTGTATAGATCCCAGCTCTGATTAGATCATCTTCACGTCTGATGGCTCTTAGGCAAGCACTAAATTGCTGTTATGGAGCTGTGTTGAGGTTTGGGTCCAAAAGTCCACTTTGCTTCAAGTGCATTCCAGCGTGCAGACTTGCTTATGGACTATACAAATTGCAAAAACAGTTTCATGTCAAGAAAATTTACCGTATATGCAAGCCACACCAAAATTCCCCCTATAAAGTGAGAGGGAAGAAAGGTTCTGTAGTGACTTGGTATAAGGAGAGAACCAGCAATAAAGCAATGAAGTGAAATTCACGAGACAGTAAGAATCAGTAAACTTTTACCTCTGCAAGGAATGATTGAACAAAAATAAAAGACCATTCTAAGGCTACATCGACTTACAAAAAGTGGACCTAGAAACTACCCTACAAGAATAAATCAACATGTTGATGAAAATAAAATACCAAAAGGGGGGGGGGGAAGTTGAATTAGCAAGGACAGGTCTTATATAATTAGACAATCTGTTGAAATGAATATAATTATGCTTTATACATGGCATCAGCTGTGACTAAAGGAATGACTGAAGTATGATTACTAAAATGCATACACAGTGTTAAAATAGGTTTGTAATAAGAACGCCATGATTATACAGAGTTCCAACATCTTTTCTAATGAGGTCTTCAATGAACCACCAACTGTGTAGTGTATGTTTATGGAGGACTGCTAATATTGACAAGCACTTATCTGGCAAACAAGAATTATAACCTCATGTGATCCTAATCAGTGATAATGGCCCACCTCAAGAGCGTACTTAATTGGGTCCCTGACAGTGAGGAAGCTTTTTCCTGTGAATCTCAGGGCTTGCCTGTGAGGAACTGGGAAATTTGAGGAGTTCCTGAATGTTTGATGGCACTGAGTTTCCTGTACAGGAATCTGCGCTGGCATCTACAGGAACTGTTCAGGGGAAAATGGAACGAGCTCAAAAAATATTTTGATAGGGGTGGGCAAACCGCACCGCAAACTCCAGATATTCTCCTGGCGGTTTCTTTGTCTGGGAACTTGAATAAAGCTATGCATGTTATGATTCTCCTGTCGGTACGGTCGCCGATGGTCACCCGTCGACTATACAGGCGCGGATCCAGGGAGCGGGGTGGAGGGGGCGCGCGCCTCCGGTTAATTATGCAAATTCGTGCAAAATCAGGCCATTTTGAGCTATTTAGACCAGTTACAGCCTTTCAGCCCCGGTAATTTTGACATTTCAATCCTGGATCAGACATTGTATACAGCACATATTATCGTAATTTTAAGCCACCAAATCAAGAAAAAATTATGCGGTGCGTGTACGTATGCAAGAAAAACTGGGCCACGAGCAAGTCCGGTCCACGATGAAGATCATGACGCGTTCCGCATATTTGTTACTCTACTCGTGTGCACTTACGGTTCCTCGTTTTGGAATTTCCTTTGAAAGTTTGGTCCAAAAACCCTGAATAATGCCATTATTAATCAAATATACGGTTTTTCTTCTCAATTAACTGCTTTATGCATTTACAAATTGATACCAATTACTTACTATGAATGAAACCATTTTTTGGTGTTATTATAATATGTTTTAAAAAAGCATGTCCATGGACCTTTAAGAACTGGGATTAGATATTTTAAAATGCAAATAGGTTATTCTTGGGAAACTGCACAAAATCTTTTTAAAATTTAGTCAAACACTCTGGCTTACACTAACACGCACGTCCCTACCTGTTTTTGAATCCCGTTCTTCAATACTTCTCTTGTTGCAAGTATCGGGATATCTTCACAACACCAAAATCTGACAAACCACACCGGGAAATTTCCATCTGAGCTATCTGTGTTTTATAAAATTACATCAGATTACAGAAAGCCAAAAGAACCACTTAGATGTGAAAATATTATCTTAGTGAATATTTGTCATATTGCACTGAGATATAAATTCCTGTTTACAAACGTGATATTTACAACGTGATGTAATGGGAATTGTGGTCTAGTGTTTGGGGTGCTTGCCTTGGTCAAATTTACCAAAAATTCCTGGGTTTGAATCCAGTGGGGTCACAAGCTTGCTGGGATATTTATTCAGCTAGGTTATCAATTCTGGATTTGTTTCTGTATTCCAGCCTATTGATTCAATACATAAATACCGACTCTCCTCCATGGTTTCACTGGGAATTGGAGCAAATGAATCATGAAGCACCCGTCCTTCGTAGGGGATGTTAAGCCATCCGTCGTGGTACATAGAGTCATAACTGTACATGTACTTGCAGCCAGTGTTTGAATAAGATAGGGTCCACTGACAACCGCCTGCCTGTTCACCAATCTCCCCTTCCCCGGTCCTCAGCTTCAAAAGTAGGCCATAATCATGGTCAGCGACTTGGATCAGCTTACTCAGTGGAATAAATCCCTGGACACCAGCAACAAGCCACTACCAACCGACTTGTGGATACGCTAAGAAAAGAACCTGATGTACCAAAGATCACAAGAAATTGATGGAACTTATATTGGTTAAGTGCAACAAGGTTGTATGCACAATAGCTGCCATGTGGATACATGTGGTGTGCCTGCGGATGATATGAGGATAACTCTCATTTATCTTCTTCCTTGAGATGGCTCTGAAAATGGTTTCTGGCCGACGTTCACCTACAGAACCATTTCAAGAGGCACTGACCCAAGACTTGCCTGTAATAATAGTATAATTTTGATTGGAATAACTGTCAAATGGCAGCTATTTGCACTTTATATGCCCATAATATACTACCAGTCGCAAGGAGAGTAGCGATTTTTTTATGAAATCACTTCGTAGCTTATGGGAAAAGCGACTGCCGATATCTAATCGATAAGTCGCTAGCAATATACCCAAGCGATGACGCAAGCCCACGGCCAAGCCAGTTGATTGAATTCAAACTCCATTCGCTCAGACGTCCCATCGACTTTGACGTGGAGCGATTGACGAAAAGCTGCAAGCGTTTTTCACTAGCCGATTTTGCAGTCGCAAGCTGCGACGGCAAGTATATCATGGGCATTACACAGATACAAAAGTGCCGCTTGCAAAATATAGGGCCAAATATAGGGCCAAAAACTAAAAATAGAGCGGAAAATATAGGGATAAACAAGAATATAGGGAAAATATAGGAATTTGCGTATTGTTTGTACTTGAAAGTGGGCACACATATGCATGATATCAGCAGCAATTGAATTCATTAGAAAGATAGGGCACACATGTGTTGTCTTTGGCCATGTTGACAAATTGGGTAATACTCTAGTTGCCATTTCGATGAAAAAGTATATTGTATATCAGCAGCAATTGAATTAATTAGAACAGCTATGGGCAAACATGTGTTGTCTTTGGCCATGTCTGACTAAATTGGGTAATACTCCTAGTTGATTCTCGTATGAAAAAAGAAGAAATGCTTTCTGACTGTGACCCTACCCCTCCTTGCATTTGTTTGAGAGATTGGGTTTCCTTCAAGAGTAAATCAAGTCACTGTAGGTTAGACTGGACCCAAAATCTACAGGTGACAGAAGTTATGGGAACAATAAGTGCATAAGTTGCAATAAAAAGTTTACTAAAATTATTAATTTTGAGTTAATCTTCAATTCAGAGTTGAAAATTTTCATGTGCCGTCATGCTATCATCTACTTGGAGTTAACCACGTAAATCAATTCAGCACAACTTGAATCTACTTATACCAAGTAGTGGCCACCAAAGAGGACTTAGGCTGGACCTTTGAAATTTTAAACACTAGCGTATTACAAGTTAGGGTACGTGACGAAGGTGTCATCAATAAGGCAATTAATTATATTTTTAAAAATTTCGACCATCAAATACTTCCCAAGTTATGCCAGATACATAAGCTCTACATGCCCTATGTAATATAATGTCATACTTATATGTACTTACATAAATCTTCCGTGCCCAAAGAGCAAAGAGTATAATTGATGCCCAATTTGTTACATTTCTGGATTTCAGAGACAAGACTTATGTTTTGTTGTCAATGTGATCTGTGTATGTGTATTGCACACACACACAAAGGGTGTACTGATTTTGAATTTGCTTTCTTTTACAGACAATTCCTCTCTTGGGACCTTACAACTTCCTCTTTGAATTGCCTTGGTTTTACATATACAGTAACTTGTTGATTACTTGAAGGTGTTCTGATTTTTTTCTCATTTCCTGTTTTGTTCTACACTAGACAAACAAAAGTGAGAGTTCCCTCCCATAAAACTACAACTGAGAGTGCACACACTAATATTTTTGCCCAAATTATGGCCCCCCACTGTCATGTAATTTGTCACAACATTATAAGAGGTTAGGTTTGTTAGCTGATTCAAATTCATAACTGATTTGAAAGATGAGAAGGGTTTATATTTGAAGATTTGTCTGCAATGTAAAGAGTAACCATTCAATAATGCATCCAGCCAAAATATTGTACTGGCATTTTATGTATTTATGGATGTAATTATCTACTGGGCAGACAAACATGGGCATACTATTAGGGAGAAAAATGCTCAACATTTGTCCAGATTACCTTGCAATTTACAAACACTTCATGGTTTTGAAAAAGGACAAATTCATATAAATCTGAGTACACCAAGTAACAGACCCTGTGTAGGGAAGGGCTAGGTTACAAGACATAATTATGGGGATTTGTCCCCCAGGGTTTTTTCCATAAATCCTTAGAAATTGGTCTAAGTTTCCAGAATACAATTCTTAAACAAAGGCCTATTCACCCAATTCACCCTCAAAAATGCCCTCACAAAACACTGGATAAAGCCTAATGATCACCTCGGGACTTGAGCCATAGAAAAGTTTGAAATATGGATAAGCATTTTCAAGCAAAATAATACAAATGGGTAAGTTTTTTCCCAAATGACACGTAGACATGATACAGTTTGACTTTCAAGTCTTATTAAGACTGCACACCATGACACAACAAATCCATAGGTAACAAGTTAAATTGCTTCACGTGAATAGTCTAAGAGTTACAATCAATAACCAACTCTCATTTGTATCGTATTTTTGTTAGCATATTGCTTTTAAGCATTGGTTTATGATTGGAGTTAACCATTTCCCAAAATATGTTGATTTTACTCTAACAAAAGATTGTGATCAAACAAAATCATAAAATTATCTGTAAAATCCAGGAAAGAAATCCTACAATTGTACAGGACTTGATGAAACAAGTGACTTTCACCTATAGAGCCATATTAATTAAGACTAAAGATAATTAATTTGGTTAGTAATTCTGTTATAAATTGCATCTGGCAATAGACATTTAGACACTGAAAGATCATACCTTGCTCAATTCTGTGAAAAAATGGTCAAACAACTTAATTTCTGTGGAGGAAAAAAATATAGGGAATTCTAGGATTTTGGAAGTTTATAGGGAGAGGGTCAAAAATATAGGAAATATAGGAAGTATAGGGCCGCTTGTAGCACTGCTTACAACTACAACTTGTTGCCAGTGGCCACCCAAGCGCAAATGGGGGGGGGGGGGGCATAAGGGGTTGCAAGGCAGTTTCTGAGGGGGCCGAATTGGGTCCTTCTCCATAGACACTGTAAACAGTCAGTTCATTGGGTCAGTTATTTTGAGCGGGGGCGTGCCCCTTCCAATCTCACAGTCGCAGTTGTGAATGGGCAAAGGCACATGAGGTCACCAAGGTGATATGAAGTCACCAACATGGCCACCCCACCCGCCCCCTCCTTTCCACCAAAGTTACATCACATAGCCCTTACGGGAACTCCTACGGCATGCCCATATATTAAAGGCCTATCAGTGATTTGCTAAATCAGAAAATCGAAAAAATCATCAAAAATCTGATTTTTGAATGTATGTAACATTGCCGGTATCCTCACATACCCTATAATGATAAGACCAGAAGCATCATAATAAGTACAGAATCGGAATCTAGTCATTACGTCCGTACGGATACTTTACTACAACACGTATTGAATGGAGAATCGTATCTTGTAACAATGCCGTTTTCTTCCTTTTCGTCAATTTTTAAACTTAAAGTGCTAAGGGGGGTTCCATAGTACCCAAGATTTGTTTTTCAGCGATGTTTCAGCCCAATTTCAGTATAAAATTAAAAATAAAAAATTTTTGAATTGTGTAACTTATAGATGCCCTTCTTTCCATAAAACAAATTACCCTTAAAATTTCTATCCAGTAATGAGAATAATTATGATGGGTCCCTAGGAAAACCCCTCCCTTAGGCACCAGCGGGAGTGTGATTTAAAAATAAAAATTAGCAACCCTGTTGCCGAAATATTTTTATGCTTATGTATGTTATATGCATGAAACAAAATTAATACATAATGGGAAAAATAATAACCGTTTAGGTGCTGAAAAGAAGCGACTTCCATCCATTGAGGACTGCGCGCCATTACTGTACAAGCCTAGGCAAATAAGACGCCCCACGAAAATACAAGAATGTACAAAATGGTAATTTTTGTTAAAATATATGTAAACTTGTCCGTCTAGAGGCAGATATAAACATCAAAATGATTGGCAATGTGTATGCTGGGAAACAGGGTCGCGAAAACATCGTGTTACTTTTGAGCGATTTTGACGCTTTGAAAACAATGATTTCCCCTAATTTCCAGACGACAAGACATGAACTCATTTAGATGCACACTGTTGGCCTTGTCTTATGTTCCCCCCATCAAAGGTGGTATGAGTGTCATTTGAAAATTCCACTCGGAAAGTGGGTTTTTTTCCTTGTGGGGGGGGTTCATGGAACCCCCCCCCCCCCCTTAGCACCAACGTGAGTGAAACCTTAGGCACTTAAGTGTTTAAGGGCAGTAGGGGTAAAAATGATGATGCCGGGATCATGAAGTCACCATTTAATAAGGTGATTTTAACATTAGCAGATTATGTTTCACACAACTGTGGAACTTCAGAGGGTGATTAATTCAACCCACAATTCACCGCAGTTTTGGGAATTTCACCTCAATAGGGGCATGTTGGAGCCCACAAAAATGCTATTCTTGACACAACAACTCCTGTTTTATGCTCATTGTTTAAGCCCACAAAGCATTAGTATTAGGGTATTTTTTTGCATAATCATGAAATGGTCACTAGAGGTTCTTGAACTTTGGAACACTTGTTAATCCGTAATCACTGTACCATTGTGTTTAGTGCATTATCAGCTACTAGGCATGTTACAATGCATTATGCGATTGATTCAAAACACCCCTGTTTTGATTCTAGACTTATCAATGTGTGCATCTACAAGAATTCATAAGAACTCCTCTAAAAAAAGGTCATCTTAAACACCCATTTCTCGCTCATGCTTCTAAAATGGAGCATTTACTTACAACTTTAGTTACAACAGTTGCATTCCGTAGTCAAAATGGGATTTTTTTTTTTTTTCATTTTAAAATACACCTCTGAATTTGTGCAAAAACGTTTTACTTACTCTGGTGTTTGTCTTTATCATTAGGATTCCTCTTTTGCTTCATTTAACACAAATCCTGAATAGACAAATCACAGAACCGAACATTAACACCAGCAATAGCTCTCTCTTACTCTTTTGATCCTTACAGTTTGGCGATTAATATTATGTGTCAGCTTTTTTGATGGCATATTAAATTAAAAGTCAGAGGGCACCTGTGGTGAAGTGGATCAGCGCTCGCCTCATAATTAAGCATAAGGTTGTGGGTTCGAGGCCCCGCGGTCGCCAGTGTGTTGTAACACTTGGGCAAAGGCACTTTACCTCGCTTGCTGTCTCCACCCAGGAGTATAAATGGTACCAGCATATGCTGGGCAATGCAAAAAAGACTCTGTGCGGGAGGCGTGGCGAACCCCCCACAGCAAACGTAATATGAGGGAGTCGCCAAACGCCATTTGACAGAGAGATGGGCACTCCAACCTGGGCGCACCATTTGCATTTTTAAATTAAAGGTACTTCGGTTTGGTCTAAAAATGTGTCCAGAAAGGGGGGGGGGAATCCCAATGGTAGACCCATAAGCTTGATTTATTTTGGGGGGTAGGGACTTCAAAACTTTTGTGGGAACAAATTGTGCTTTGTTAGGATTTTTCTTTCATAAAGGTGAACCCTAACCCACCTAAAATTGCCCTTTTTGGGTCACTGCAAGAATTTGCATAGGCACTACTCATCCAAATTCTGTAGGTTCGTCCGTGTATGTGTTAAAGTTTCGGTAAACCTTCAAATTGCTTGTGCCTGGACACCGTAACTCAGATATATAGATCAACCAAGATAATTGAACCTTCGATTTATTCCTACCCCTACCTGTAGTAGGGTAAATGTCACATACCAAGTCAAAGGTCATTAGAGGTAACTTTTTCAGGGAGTGAGGAAAGGTGGATCGCCGAAAGCAGGTAACACTAGTGGTCAAGAACCACTTTTTTGTATTTTCAGGTTACTCATCACCAAAAATTGGATTTTTGCTCAAATTTTCTTTAAATTTAAAACCTTTCTCTAAAACCAATATGTGAAAGGCCAGACCTTTTGACCCTTTTGTTAAATCCAGTCATGGAACTGGACCTCTACTATCTGCAAAATTGGGATGTCATGGGAAGTTAAAGGCAATAATCAGTGGTCCATCCACAAGAATCAAAATATTTGACAATTTGAAGCGTAGTTTAAAAGTGAAGGGATGCGTCTGTAGAATTTGCTTAAGATATTTTTTCCAAATGAAAAATTTGACAACAAAAGAAGACCCACTGTGGTGTTCAAAGATATGAATCTCTATTCAATTACAGTTGTAGTAAATGTCGTTTGGACAGTAATGACAAAAATATCAATTTTGCTTTATTTGGTTGCTTTCAAGGTATCACTTGCCGGGTATGTGAGGAAAGCTATACAGGCTGTCCCAAAAAAATGTTAACACTCGAGACACAGGGTTTGTAAAAAAATAAGAACATGGGATTGGTTGGTATGCTCTTAAGCTAACTAAATAAGCTTTATTGCCGTTTTTCATTTCAATGGATATGTAGAAACAAAAAGATATACTGGTGAAAAAGGAGAGTACAAATTCGGATGGTCCGATTTGCAGGTAACAGTTGTAAGATGTGTGGAAACGTGATTTTGTAACATACTCCAAATTGGGATATTGATTGTT
>JAMKCH010046078.1:0-10957 GCA_023653785.1 Ophioderma brevispina | reverse complement strand
AGCTTAAAGCCTATTATTTCTTCTTTCACTGACACCAAAACCAGCCTTCTCCAATATTTAAGTAATGGTACATGATAATTATGCTAACGAGCATGCAGGGTGGCGGATATGGGGAAAAAGGATAGTATGGGGACACGGGTTTTTTGCGTAGAAAGTCTAGGGGAAGGGAAAAACTCTCGTTTGCCATTGAGCAAAATTATGAAAACATTATTTGTATTATTCTTGATGTAGCATGGAGGTCCTTTTTATGTATACACTTAATCTTGAACATTGCAGGCAATTAAAAACATGGAAACAGTTTATGACCTAACTTGGCATTAATTAGACTTAATAAGCAAAAATAAACGAGCTGACAAGATGGTTTTTTTCCCATAGAACTCTGTGTAAAATATAGCCATACACTAATATTTTGTAAACGGAGATCTAAGTGGCCTAAAAATCATCAAAACAAGAGTCAAATGTATGGCATCAAGTTTGTAACATAATGTAACTCAGTTTTTAAAGCGAAAGAAAGCATGAACTAATTAACAGTAGCAAATAAAATTTGCAAATGAGCGTTTTTGATAAACGAGAGGTTATTTAAGCCCCTGTACACACGTAAGGAATCAAACACCTATACAAACTATATATTTCGGAAAAGCTCTTTTAGTGTTCTTTTCAATTTTGTGGTCCCCAAGAGCCTCAATCTTGAAAGGAAATTAAAAATTTCACAGGGCAACCCCTTTTTTATAGGGAAAAATTTTATTGTTACACCCTGTATATCTACTTGTACACCCTGCATATTGAGTTGTGTTTGATTGCAATGTATCCTTATTTTATAAGCTTTCCAAAAAATGTATGCTTTTGTTACAGTTAATAATGTTGGCCAAGACAAAGTTTTGTACAAAAAAACTTGAAATTGATGGGATTATCACTTACAAATCTGTGCGTCACAGAAGAGGGGTGGTACCCACCTAGGAACACATGGCCAGTGGAAGTGTAATAATAAAAAATAATAATAATAAAATAGGGGGAAATTCAATTAGTTCATTAGGTTATAATGAGTTACTTTCTTATTTAAATTAATTAAATCCATTCTTTGTTATTCAAAACAAAAATAAACCGCCAACAAACAAAAGGAAATGTTAGGGGGAAATGATATTTAGCCCTAAGAGCGTTCTGAGTGAATAACAAATGCCAATTTCGCCAACGTAGGGGGCTAGCATAGTAATGTAATAATTAATGGCATAAGTTTAATAGTATTAGGTTATAATGAGTTCTTGTGAGTTATTTAAATTAATAATCATAAGCCTTTGTATTCTAGTGGATTCAATCCTTAATTGCACTAATTAATATTATATCCCTTGACGGCATACACCCCGGGAGGACCTCGGGATAATGACTTGCATGGTTTAGTCGGGAATGTGGCCCCCGTACAATATACTAAGGTTGGATACTCCAGTTCTCTATAAAAAGAAATATTCAAATGTTGACTTCTATGGTGCAAATATGACTTTTTATTACATTTCCCTATTCCCTGATCAGACCCCAGGGAGACCCTTACATGATTAGTAGGGGGGTGTGCGCCTCCTATAATATACTAAGTTTGGCTACTCTAGCTCATCTAGAAAAAAGATATGGCAATGTTGACCGTTTTGGTGAAATGTTGACCTTGTCTTTGACATTTTTTCCCACCCCCGTCCGACCCAAGGGAGGACTCTGGGGGAATTAATTAGTGCTTGTGCCCTCACACAATATACTTAACGTTGCCGCTCGTCTGAAAAGAAATTTGTTGACCTTTTTTGTGACAATGGTGACCTTTTTGACATTTCGCCACCCCCTGTCCATGCAGGGAAGACCCAGGAGGAATGAATTACATTTAGTAGTGGCTTGTGCCCTCCTACAAATTTTTAATAGAATAATTTTAATAGAATAATCACAAAATGGTTATAAAATTTATGAAATATTAAGTCATCACGTCCAATATAATTTTATAAAGTGATGCAATGGAAATCCATTAACATTAAAACGCAAATGCATAAGCTATTAATATGATGTGCTTACAGGTCCAATATTCTAAGATTAAGAACAGGTGGCTTGGACTGCTTGGACTTGTTTCCCGCTTCCTCTTATGTAAATGAAGACACAATGACACCAAGGTGATACAGTAAGATGAAAGCAAGAACCAACCGATGACCAATGCCAGCAATCTCACCAAACCCCCTGATACTGATCTGGTATAAATAGAATGTTCATACACAAGCCATGACACAAAGTAATAAATTTCTGGCCTATTTACCCCACTGCGGGTTCCTTGTTCCTTCCTGGGCATCTTGAAGGCAGCAAAATAGTTGGAAGGGGTAATTTGTCCCTACATATCAGAACGTTGTCCGCACCTTTGCCCCAACGAGACTTTTGGCTGTCCCCTTCGTTTTAAGCAGTCAAATTCCCAAAACGTACATGAATTCAGGATTATTGTGAGACCCCCATTTTACCCCCACAAAAAACCATAATTTCTGGTGGCTTCACTTTTAAAAAAGAGATATTGTAATTAATACCAAAGCATAAATTTCTTTTCTGGCCTATTTACCACTCGTTTTTCTTGTTCCCTTCCTCCCTGGCAGCATCTTGAAAGGCAGTGATAAATATGGAGGGGTAAATTGGTCGCCTCCATATCAAACGTTGTCCCACATTTGTCCCCAAACAGAGACTGTGGCTGTCCCCTTAGTTTTAGCAGTCACATAAATTCCCCCAAAATGTACATGAATTCAGATTATTGTGAGACACCCGTTTAACCCCATCAACATAATTTCTGGCTTTTCACTGTACACAAAAGAGTATATTGAATTAGTTAAAAAAATATCTCGCTGAAAGCCAACGTTTATATTTATGTATATTTTATTTGATTAAAGCAATATTACACTCTTTTGAGAGCGCCCCTCAATTTTCAAAAAAAATTGAGATTTTTTACAAACCGTTGCATTGGTAACTGGCTATAACCATACCTTGAATGGTTTAAAGAGACACTTGCCATTTGAAAATAGTGCGCCCTCAATTTTTGCAAAAATCCGATATTTTTGCATGGTTGTAGGCTTTTATATACAAAAGCCCTCACCTCACCCGAAATGATTAAGGCCAAATCAGCTTCCTTATGCGTACAGCAGAACGATTTTATAATTTAGCGTCGCCGGCGACGCTAAATTCAGCAAGACGACGAAACTTGGCGTTCTAACACAAGAACACGCACGCCGTATGCAGTTTCCACGCTATGCACACTGTTTGATCGGTCTATAACCTTTTGTGGTGTTATATCAGTGAGTACGAGTCAAAAAGTAGTCATGTAAATACACATTGTTAATAAAAAGTTTATGGAAAACTTAAAAGTGGCTCTACAAATTACCTGGATTGTCTTTATCCTCATATAAATGTAACTATCTATGTTGGGGTATGTTATTTGATGTGTAAATATATATCTCTATTTTCCAACTGGGACCTAGTAGAATATCATTTGGAGCAAATTGAAGAAATTTCATTATTTTGTGAATGAAATGTGCCAGTGCCGCTTTTTCTTAAGCTCGAAAAATGTCTGTTTCTCAAAACAGAAGAATTTTGTTAATTAGCATAATTATTATCGCGGCTCCCGAGTAATAATTCAACGTCTGCTGGAAACGGCCTTCCAGGTGAAATAGCCCGGAAATAGCGCCATGTACGTGTCTACGCTCATGCAATAGTTGTTTTATTGGTTCAGGAACAATCAAATTAGAGGTATTTCTCGAGGTTTGGCACTATTCATCATGGACGGACATATAAACGTAGCATTTCCACTCTGACCGTTAAGTCCAATTGGGATCCAAAATACTGATTACCAAAAATCGCTTATTTTTGTAAATACGCATTTTTTAGCATTCTCGTTCGCAGGTATAGTTTCTAGACAATCCCAAACCGTAACTGTGCCAAAATATCCAAATTTTAAAAAATTGGGGGCGCTCTTCAAATATGTGCCATTATGCCATTTAATGTCTCTCTGTTTTGGGCTTATGTGTTTTCAATATGTAATTTTTTTGATATATCTCTATTTCAATGGCCTAGACTATCTTTGCGAGTAATTGGAGAAGGAAATTTCTATTTGAGAAAGAAAAGTAGCAGCAAGTGCCGGCACGACTTCATTAGCACAATTAGGTTGGGTCCCTGTGGTCCCCGCCCATTTTTATTCAAATTCTCATATCGGAATTGCTGAGGATGAAAATGTTTGCGAACCAATTTTTTTCGGAGAGTGACAATTTCAATTGGCCGTAGGTCAACGGGCAAAGGTTCAGTATTTCATTTTATTATCTGTATGTGGTTCTTACGTGACCCCAATTACTTGTAGTTAGTTTTGTGATCAATCTCCAAACATTGAAAGTAGCTATTCCGAGTTGGGACTAGGAACCACTGGTAATAGCGGAAGTTTTTAGCTAGTCACCAAGTCTTTTAAATGTTGGCAAATATAAGATGCTCGCCCATGGTATCATTCTGACCGATTTTGGTTTTGTGGTTTTCTACTAACCACGCGCGCGAACACCACACACACCGCATTGCGCACACACACACACTCACACACACCTACTTTTCAGGAGGCTTGATTGGACTACTTCGTTCTAGTGTCACCAAAGTATAATGATCATGAATCCAATATTATTAGAAATTATTTAATAGTTAGTTATGGAATGGGAGTTTAGTACAGTTCTTACTAGGTTTAACAGTTAAAAAGGGCTGTTCAGAGATTTTGAAATATATATTTTTTGTGCAGTAATTAAAATAGTCATCTAGAAAAGATAGTCACCTAAAATGCTTAATTTCGAAAGTTACAGATGAATCGGAATTTTCCTTTTCATGCATGTAATATTTATGCAAGTTAGTGTAAACATGCCATAGGATACGTGTATAACGAAACAATCGGATTCCGAATTTTATAACAAATGTGATTTTCTATATGAAGACTTGTTTTTAGATAGATATTTCACCACAGTGATTAGTATCTTTAGGACCAAGCATTACGCATTATGCAAAGAACACGTTTTGAAAATGAGTGCGCCCTCATCGGGAAAATCTGTGAGTCAGCCTTTAATAAAAAAATACCGTTATTACTAGTCCGTATATCGGCACAAACAACCATGTCAATCAGTTTATTACTATTTGAAATGCTTCGTCCATAAACAATGTTGACTAGTACATTAAAAGCAATACAGAACATTTTTGAGAGTTGCCCATCAAGTTTCAAAAATTGCTATTTGCACGTTATGTCGGTATATGTTTAGTAACTACACGGCGAACGAGAATGCTACAAAATGCGTAATTATCATGAAGTTCTCAATTAAAAAAGAATTTTAAATTTGCCACATGCAAACCAAGTTTTATACTCATTTGAAAGATCACCCATTTTTCAAGACTATAACACATCTGGGTAACTTGCATCAGTTTTCTGATTCATATCAATCCAATGAAGTGGTGGAACAAGTCGATCCATTGGTGTATCTTTTATTGTAATAATAGTTTTTAGCTATTGCACTCATACTCAAGAACATAAATCAAACAATCATTAAGTTCATCTTTCTTATTCATCACGCAGGTTACAACATAACTATATTTTTCATTGCAAACTCTTTCGGCAATTACTTTGTTCAAGAAAACGCAAAACATGCAGTAAAAAGGTTTTCTTTACATAAGAGAATCTCCAAGAAAGAAACAGTGCTAGAAATTTTGAAAATATGATAGTAAAACATTAATTTTGACAAAGAACGTTGCAACCAAGGAGGTTTTTCGTGTTCACACACTATGGATTTTGGTGTACATAGAAACTAAAGCATATTTACCGAGATGTGTGCAGTCAGGAAATGATTCAAAAATTATTTATTTTAATCTAGCCAATCGAAACTGTCGTTCTTATACTAGTTTACAGTGAATTCTTTACAGATTTTTTTACTAAACTACAATTAATGAGTAAACTTCTTTTTGAATCAGCCTGTAGTTTAACTAGCCAGTTACCAATGCAACCGTGTAACAATCTCCAATTTTGAAAACTTTGTGGGGGCTCTTAAAAAAATGTGTTATTATTGCTTTAAGGCTTTTTTCCATTTGAGGTGGCGCCTCAATTTTCTAACAATCGTGTTTTTAACATGACATAATGCTTGTGAGCATACTATCACTGGGGGAATGGTTAACTTTCAGTGCCTAACAGGGTCCTTTGTCAGAGAAAGCACAACTCGCGCGTAGGGCAAACTCCCCCCCCCCGCATCCCCCACCCCCACCCCACTCCCACCACCACCACCATACCTGTTTACTCACTGGTTAACTTCAAATCGATTCCTGATCCGGATTTTTTTACATACAGTATAACTGCTATATACTGCTATACTGCACGTAAATAGTTCCTTTAAAAATGACAAAATTTTCATCTCAAACTTGGAATTGAGCCATTAAAGGTTACTATCTTTAGTTCTTGTTGACAAGTTTTTTCAACAACCACAATATTTTTTTTTCAAATCTTGAGTCAGCCTTAAGTTGTGTAGTTATGTTACACACTTTATGGAGGAGAGGGGAGGCTCTGTTGCGCCAAACGCAAAAAACACATTGTCCAAAGAAAAATTCAATTTAAAAAAAAATTAGCATTAGTGGCCTGAAAATGCGCGGCCGAAAACTGCAATATTGTTTTGCCATTTTCCTCACCATGATTTACTAAAAATGTTACCTAATAGCTTTAATTTTTTATAGTTCAGTATACAACCAATTAATAAGGCATAAATTGGTTGTTTGATACAGTCTAGTATTTTTCGTGGTACTTTTCCAAACTATGGATGTGCCATCTTTGTACACGGAAAGAATTCCATATCAAATGTACATGGCGGCATATTGACTTTTAAAAAACATTAACTAAATCCCATAAGGAATCTGTATCGTATATATTATGAGGGTAACATAAGTCCATTGTGTACTTGTGTAGCCACCAAGGGGTGAAGCCCATTCAAACCAGTCGTCCGTGCGGGGGCGCTGACATTTTGAATATTGCACGGAATAATATTAGTTTTGGGTGCTATGTATACACACATAATGTCAATTCGATACAACAATCCGCCAAAATATCAGTTGGATGTTGGGTGCTATTGGGTGGTTAAATTTTGTCCTACCCATGGCCACACAACGAATGAAATGACACGTCAGTCGTCTTGATTTAAATAAACGCCTCAATGAATACATCTTTTCACCTAAGCGCGCATTGCATTATGAGAAAAAAGAGTATCTGAGCACAATGATCCAGGTGCACTATATTACAACACCTGCCACCCTAACACATACATCAAATTGTATCACTACCGATTAGTGTATATGCAAAGCGGCACCCACAGTATGTGGAAGAAGCGGAGGCACCATTGGCTTTCTATTTTTTTTTTGGTACTCATAAATGTTTCTTTGTGGTCGGCCAAACATGCTAGACGATGAATTTCTAACTAATTCCGTAACGTTTTGCCTCTCTATCTTATATAGAACCTCTTGGTCACTCACATAAGTCAAAAGTCACATGTATGTGGAAATTATTTTATGTGCCCTTCGGTTTGTTGATGTGGGAATGAGTGTGTGGGGAATATTTCTGTCAAAATACGTGTTGTGTCAAAATGAAAGAAAAGTTAAAAAAATCAAAAAACTAAAAAATTAAAAAAAAATTTTAGTAATAAAAATTGTATGCTAAGCTCAAACGCTTACGATTAGTTAAAGTCATAACATGCCCAACCCTCTCCCTGGATCATACCACAGGTCGTTGTTGCGATAAATGCACTGTATTGTCTATGGTCACCAAATTAAGTTATTGACGTCCTGTTTGAATACAGACGCTTTTGCATGTTTTAGGTTAACTTTTAAAGAATTGCTGCCTTGATTTTAATCAACAATCTAATCAAACAACAAACACAAACCAAATAAACCAATTTGTAAATCACATACGAAATGACCAATTGTAGCTCACCATAATTTTTGGTTCGCATTGAGAAACACTATAACGTTCAGGACATCTGTAGAGAGGCAAAAAGAACAAGAGTGCCAATAATGCTTGCAATTAAACAATACTCGAAAAAGTATAGTTACAAGTCTCATACCAATATAGAAATCAAAACCAAGGGTTTTATAATGTCTAAGTCTATAAATGCTTCCCAAAAACCCATTTTAATTCTTATTTGTAACTTGGGACAAATATCCTTGGAGATGCATATTTGTGCTATTTCTACCATGTTTGAAAAGTTTGACTTTGACCAACACAATTGGTTGTTGGATTGAAGTTTGATATATAATTGGACCCACCCATGGTGTTGAAATAGAATTGCTTTACGAACGATTAGTAATTAAGCTAACATGTCCATGGGATTGACACTTTTGTAAGTTTGTAAAAATGACTAAAAAATTACAGTAACTGGGCATGATTGCGTTTATTTGACATAATGAAAAAGTAGTCTTGTCAACGCAGGTTAGCCGAGGGCGCGCTGTCGAAGGCAAAAAAATTTACTCTATTCAATATTGATCTTTGCGCGCGTGTATGGAAGCACAAGACTTCACTTTTCCTTATCCCTAGATAAGGAAGCTTACCTCAACTAACCCCCCCCCCCCCCCCCCACCACTCTGTTAACTGGAGTAACGCTTCGTAAACTGGAGATTAACAAAGCTGAACCCCAAAATACGACGCTTTTTTTATAGCTAGGGTAACAAGCTGAACCCCAAATAACGGTCCTTATCTTAAGTTAACAAAGTTATTCGAGATGAGTAAGAAAGCTGAACCCTAAATAACGGTCCTTATTCTGGGGAACAAAGCTGAACCCAAACTAACGGCCCTTATTTGGGGTTACACACCAAAAGCTGAACCCCAAATAACGGTCATTATATCTAGAAACAAAGCTGAACCCCAAATAACGATTTGAGGCTTCAGCTTTCTTATCTGGAGATAAGGGTCTCGTATCTCGAGATAAGAGACTTATCCCGAGATAAGCTGTGTTAACCCTGGATAAGGATCGTTATTTGGGGGGTCAGCTAGGTTATCGCGAGATAAGCTTTGTTGGAACTTAAGTAAGGCGGTATTTGGGGTTCCGCTTGTTAAACCTAGATGAAGGCGCGTTATTTGGGGTTCAGCTTTGTTATCTCCAGTTACAACGCAAGCGTTATCTCCAGTTAATGGAGTTTATTTGGAGGATTAGGCATCCTAGCTATGGATAAGGAAAAGTGATACCTGGTGCTTCCATACGCGTGATACGTGTACACGTTCCAGTACCATAAGGAGTGGGCATATTTGGAATTTATTTCTTTTTCAATACCAAATCTGAATAAAAGAAACATTCGAAAATGTAATCATGAGTGAAGAACAAAACCCGAAGCCTTAAGGAAGTGAATACAATCGAGCCAAACAAAGTCCGGGTTTCAATATGCCCCCCCCCCCCCCGATATCTTGAAAGTGTACTTTCACTTACGCACATAGGACTTCTCATGCCCGTCACATCAGCCATACAAGTGCCACCATTCATACAGTAACCATCGGGACAGATATCTACAATAAAACAATATAGTCAAAGAAAATGGCATTAACAAATATTTAAACGATTTTTTTTCTCAATAATAATGATAAGAATATAATAAGGAATTTTAATAAATAATAAATAATTATAACTACTCAAATAACACGTTAGGGAGTTTAATTAGTCATTAGGTTATAATGATTTGTGTTAGTGATTTTTTTTTTTTTTTAAGTTTAAAATCTTTTTGGCACAAATGATCTAAATTTTATATATTGCGTGCTTTAATGATTTTAATCACATGGGATCAAGAAATTGGTATGTCAAAACAAATATGACATAAAATAAAAAATTACACGGATAATTAAGTGATACTTTTTAAGAGTCCACAAAGTCCCAAAATTAAAAGAAGCGTTGCAATTCAAAGATGATATGTCATCACAGCGAAGAATCCAAAATGACAGGCATGCAAAGTCAAACTTATAAATCAGGTAATATTCCAAGGGTATCTTCGCAGTCCTGGAAGATAACTTTTGCCCGCAGTTCAAGGAACGACAAGTTGATTCAGTTCCTCGACGACACTACAGGCCACCGTATATCAGTCCAAGATATTTACCATGATTTACATCTGTCCACAATTTGGAATCCTATTTTTGATTCCCAGGCACTTTTGGCTTTCCAAGACGGCAGTAGAATTAATTACAGCGGACTTCGTCATAATTATTATAAATCTGGCCACTAGACTGTAAAGGTCTGCCATTCAGTGCAGAT
Source organism: Ophioderma brevispina (assembly GCA_023653785.1). Lineage (NCBI taxonomy): Eukaryota > Metazoa > Echinodermata > Ophiuroidea > Amphilepidida > Ophiodermatidae > Ophioderma > Ophioderma brevispina. The sequence goes on along the minus strand of JAMKCH010046078.1, from coordinate 683 downwards.
CATAAATTGCTATAACTTCTAGCTACTTGTTATGGTGATTGGCTGTTGGCAATTTAACCCCTCCAATCAATCTCTCTTTATATAATAATTTCACAAAGTTCCCAAGTCTAAAATAGATATTACCACAGCATCAGGCATAAACATAACGTGCACTAGCGGAAATTGGTCTAACACATGTGATGTCATCAGAAAGCTTTATTAATATATTTAATTGGACTCTGCAAAGTCAATTCTAAGTTAAGCCAAAAGACGGTCTTTCAATCAAGTATAGCAGCTTTTAATTCATATCCACACGATTCCAATTGAAAAGCACGGCGGCCAACTAATAAGCAAAATGACTCCCCAAAACGATGATAAGGGTGCTGTCTATGTTTGTGTTAAAAAAATGGTATCTTAAAGGTAATACGGTAAGTTTTATTGAAAACACTATTTTCAAGATGTTCATATTTTGGTTCTACAAATGGTAGGACAATACTCAAAACCTTAATAAGGTTGTGTCACCGAGGTATGTTCTTGTATATGGTATGTTCTTCAACTCATCCAGAAACTGATACATGATATCACCACTCTATGAGTGATGAGGATCTAGAAACCGTAAGAGGGCATCCGATGTAAGTTGTAACTAAATTTTGTGGGGTTAAATAGCGGCACATCACATCCTAAAGTAAATAAATAGTCCGATT
>JAMKCH010046077.1:0-32704 GCA_023653785.1 Ophioderma brevispina | reverse complement strand
GATTTCCTTTAATAGAAACCCGGGGTGATGGGTTTAGCCGCCGACAACTTGGCCCTGGACAGGTAGTACTGGTACCAGATACCCGTTTAGCAGGGCCCTCAAAGGAAACATTAACATGGACAAAAAACAATATAAAACTTAAAGTAAAATTTTAAAATAAGTTAAAAAAAAATTACAAACTAAAAATTTTAAAATAAAACAAATCTTAAAAGAAAAAATGGTTTAAAACCTCATTCTCAGGAAGACATTCCATTGCCATAGGCAATTAAGCTTAGCGACCAGGAGCAAAAAAAAATTATCGAGCAGAGTGCGTCATGGCGGGACATGACTCATTAACATTTTCAAGGTGCTAATCAGGTCCCAATTCCAATGTTTGCAAATGCATAAAAATGCCTAATTTTGATTAATTGTCCAAAATTTAGGCTAAAAAAGTGGTTGCAATCCTCAAAATGAGAAGGAAAAAGCCAAATTTTTCATTGATCGTGTCCCAATATTTTGATCTAGGTAGCGAAAAACTGTCCTCAGTGCTCTCTGTAGGCCTACATCAGCATAAAATATGAGCCAGTATATGCTTTCTCGATTTTTATAGTATTTTGGAATTCAATATCAGGATGCAGACCTACACATAACAGAGGGGGCCAGGACCAAACTTGATTCAAGTTTCCAGGCTGATTTATTAGTCTACTTATTTCACAATAGCGTATTGATTAAGCATTTGCGACAAATCGTCATGAATTGGCAAGTTTTGCGTGGGATTTATCTGTGTGAGTAGCTATTGAAATGTGTTGACATGTTTTGATGGGGTGAGAAACTTTTAGTGCTAATGACAAAAAGTACTCTAAAAAAATAACCAATGCAGTAATAAGGCATTGTTTTGCAAAATTCTGTATTCATGCATGGCTCGTTTTTTTTGTTTTTTTGTATTTTCCAGCCAACTTTGTGTGTAGTTTTCTTGTGATATGTTGATGTTTTTATTACTGCAAAACCTGTATTTTCTTTCCCCGGAATCAATATATTTTTTGGACCTGAAGAAGCTCGGTGCACCCATATATACCTTCCATCCACTTACAGGGGATGTACTTGTGAAATAAAGACCTAGCCTATACTCTAGCCAGTGGTGCCTATACCGGGGTGAAAGCCGATATAGTCCACCGGGAGCCTCCATTGACGATAATGGATTAAAGCGTGAAACTAATGGTTGCGTTGAAGAGTGAAATGAAATCGATTGCCCAATTTTTCTTTACTTTGTAGCCAGACTATGAGAACGGAGCAGGACTATAATCACTTCTACACCTGAGCTTTTTGTAGAGGAAGGGGAGGGAGAAAAAACGGATTTCTGGGGGGGGGGGGAATAGGACATGTGTATGAATTGGGGTTATTCATAGTATTTTGGGGTAATGAAAACAACTGTTTATTGGACGAGGGCTTTCAAAACAAACCCATTCATGTTTACCCCGTACTTTTTTTGCTACTAATTTTACCAAAAATTAAATCATTAAATATCAATTTAGGGAGCGATCGTCTTACAGAGGGCGGGGCAGGGGGATTGGGCATTTTCAATGTTTTTTTACCTATTTTTTTCTTTTCGATCTCCCCCATTCATTTTCCATAGGTTTATTTTTCAGTTCCCCCCTTATAACTACAAAATATTTCAGGTACCCCCTCTAGTTTCGATTCAATCTGTATCCAATGTGGGGTACATGATAATTGATTCTGCACAAATTGCAAAATATGATATTCATCAGGACCCCAGGTTGTACAAGAAACACAATATGGCATGAACAAAAAAATATAAAAAATTAAAAAAAAATGAAACAATTCCTTAAAACTTTTTTGTGGGGTCAATAATTATGAAAAGTTTAACCCTCGGCCTACAAGGGGGAGTGGTTAAACACCCCCTTTAGTTGAACTTTCCTCCGGTGCGCTTTTTAAAAAATGCCAAACCAGCTTTCGTTAAAAAGGTTCAGGTATAATCATTTTCTCATCCTTTCCGGTAATTTTAGCGAAAAAAAAAATGTGAAGGTCGCACCTTCACCGGTGTTAGGGTATGTCTTCAAAGTTTAAGGGTTAGGGGGTTGGTGCCACCCAAGGAAAAATTTAGAGTTTGTTTTACCATTTTGAAAAATATTTTTTGTTTTTCACAGTATGGCTCTAAAAACACATGTTATGTACAAATAGCAATTTGCCATGCATTTAGGGAACTGGAAAAACCACATGAAAAAATCCCGAGTTTGTAATTTATATCTCCTTTTTTAGCGCAAAATTGGATTTTACGCCTATTTTCTGTGGAAAATGCCAATTTTGCTGACTCGCATACTTTTGCCCAATGGTATACGTTTACAAAAAGGGTTAATGCATTTTTATGTCATGGTATCAATGATAAACATTTAGTCATTTCATAGATTTCACCATATATATGGACTGTTACATCAAACTAATAATCCTTGATTACACTGGGACTCAGGAGTGATAAAATACCTTGTACGTATGGCTATTTGGTAGTTTAAAAATAAAAAAAACATGTTCTGTTTGAAAATATTTGATAGCGATTTGCTATAGAGTATACAATGTTAAAAATTAAAAACTTGAACCCAAATTTTTTCAGATAAAAAATACTAAAAAAAAAAAAACTGCATTGCGAAACGACATTTTGACATTTTCACTATTTTCTGTTGGTCTGGTCTTATTTTCACAATGTTAACACCATTTCTCAAAGCTGCCCAAATAATAACTATGGTGATGGGCACATTAAATTCAAAGTAGTCGGTAACCAGTTGGGCCACTTTCATGCATTGTTTTCAATGGGCATAATGGGCAGCATTTCATATCATGTATTAAATGACAATGTGCATGAACAACAAAAAGTGGTCCAACATTGTATACAATTACTCAGAAAAAATGAATATTCTGCTTTCAAGACCACCAATTTGAATAAAAAAAGTGTTACTTGGCAGTGTCTTAAAATGTGTCATTAAAAAAACTATTGTACCATAGAATCGATAAATATGATAAAAAATTAAATTGTTTTCCAATGTATATTTTTCTGTTACAAGCTGTCCTCCTCAATTCCCTGCTACAAATACCATTGAGTGTATCAGCAGAAAGTAAGTGGTAAACCATTTACACAAAGTGGTCGAAGATTCACAAAATTTACTTTCCATGTTCAACAGGAATTTCTGTTTCAATCGGATCATTAAAATAATGAAAAATACAAGTTTAGAAATAGCAAAGTCATAACTTGTTCTCAGGAATTTCATGTTAAGGTCTTTTATGTTAATGATTGGACACTGTAATATAATAAGGGGGGGGGGGCCTATAGCAACTGAACATATTGAAACCATGCATTACCATTGTATTATTTATGTTAGGGAATTTTGAAGCCCTGTAGAAGTATTTTGAAATTGGCAGATGATTACAATTTTGTGCATTCAATGGCGACTAAAAAAATTATTAAATCTCTTTTAAAAATGTTGTTTGTCCCAACTCATTCGAATGTTCCATTGTCAAAATACATATATTATAGTTTGTAGTTTAAAATTTCTCCTGTGAATTGTAAAGAGGACTGCTTTTGTTTTCTTATAAGTGACCGTACTTCTTTTAAATTGGTTTTAAAGGAGAACCTGTAACAAGAATGAATTTACACAAATATACGATAAAAATAATTATTGAAACACCATATGGAGTGGCTGTCATTGAAAAAGGGAATTATACTAACAATAAAAACGAATAGAATTATGTTAAAGAATTTTGGTTGGGACCATGCTCTATTTGAAATTTGCGCTAATGTATATGGGATATGTATTTGTGTATGCGATACGAAACGCACAGTAGCGTCATACATATTTTACACATGGATGCTTCATACATGGTGTATTTCCTATGGCATGTATGACCTAAACGTGGCGGTCGTATCGCATTAACCACCTGGATGCACAGCGCAAATTTTAAATAGCACCAGTGTCAGACAAGATGGTTTTTAATCCATTGTTAGGGTTATATAATTCCGTTTTTCTATGAAACCACTCGATATGTGTTCAATAATTTATTTTATAGTGTTATAGTTTAATATTATTCGATGTACGTGTTTCCTTTAAAAAACAACCTGGTAATTCAAATTATTTCACCACAAAAAAATCTGAAAACTGGAGGCCAGTATTAAAACAATCAAAGATTAAACAAAAAATCAAATATTAATTTTGCAATTATGGAATTACAAAATTCACCCTATTTTTTTTTTTTTTGGAGTTTTTCTCACTTCGGCACTATGCCCAGTTGAAAGGAAGGACGAAAGTCTTCTGGTCATGGAACAACTTTATAAAACAATCCTGTTATTCCTTACATAATTAATTTACCACACTGAAACTATGTTCTTTAAAATAAGTTGGTGGTGTAGTTATTATTATTAAATCAAGGTTGTGGATGAGTTATAACAAGTGATTAACTTTTAGTTGTTTTGTCGTGTCTTTTTTGTTGAAATCCATTAGGCATGCAGGTCTTCATGACCTCCTCAAGTCGATGTGTAACGGGGCCCTACACATAGACTGAGGTAATGTAGGCCTTATGGGCTTTCTCCCCATTTCTTCAGAAAAAAATTCAGGTTCCCCCCTTACTGCTTGAGGAAATTCAGGTTTCCCCCTATAAGGCCAGCATTTTACTTTTCACGGTGTTCCCCCCAAAAAGTGCCCATCCCCCTGGCCATAATAACGATCGCTCCCTTATCGGCTGAAATTGCATTTAAATTTGACACTTTTCAGTGTTCGTCATGGCCCAACCATGTATAAACGCTTGTTTATTAACATGGTCAATGACGCGTATTGACCAAATAGTGTTACGCCACTACATACAGATGGGGTAACATGGAAAAACAATATTTAAACTATTAAATGGGACAGTGTGTGCCCTTCACATTTTGTTGCTAAAAAACCAGTGGAAGTTGTAGTACTGATCGGGGGAGCAGGGGATTAGCCAGTTTATATGCTAAAGCATGCCACACAAGTCTTCAAATGGGCATTGTGCTATTCCTTGTGACTACTGCAGCCACTGATCAGACGCAGCTTGTGCACTAGCTACCCAAATTCACTGTTGATTTGTCCACTGTGCTCACTTGAGCTATAAAATCTCAATTCCATGGCACCGTTCAATGGCTTTTTCATTCACCCAGTGTATTGAGCAAATCACCCCCTGTTTGTTTTGAGTAGGAGTTATGGTACCCCTAACATACATGGTCCACCTGCTGTTAACAGGTCCCATCCAGGCACTGACCTGAGCCTTGTAGATGAGAATGCCTTAACTTCTGTTGGTCTATGTTTTAATACGGAGGATACTGCTATACTAACATAAATGTTTACTACATCAAAACAAAAAATCTTGATCCATCTAAAACTTTAAAATTGGGCAGTTTTTAGGTTTAATTTCTAGTTGACTTTTTAATCATACTAAAAAAATATATTTAAAATCTCTGAGTCTCCTTTAAGACCAAAAATCAAATAGCATTTTTTTTGTCATATTTCCCCAGAAATAACACATGCTACCACGTGTGATACAATCTGTCGGATTGGCTCCTCACAGGACACAACCTAGATAGCCCTCCTGATACCCAATCAAAATTAGTGCTTTCTATTCGCTGTGTAAACCATACCACCCATTCTTACAGTATCTCTGATTTGCTCATTTATCATGATATTACCTTCCAACTAACCATCACAATGGCTTAGATGCCAATAGATATGCAAGTTTCCAGGACTGATTTATTAGTAACTTAGTTCACAATTAGATGTATGATTAAAGCATTTGCGCACAAAAATCGTCATAACTTGGCAAGTTTTGTATGTGGATTTATCTGTGTGAGGTGCTATTGAAATGTGTGAATGTTTTGAGGGGTGCGTAAAGGTATTGCTAATTGACAATAAGTATCCATAAAAAATAATAACACAATGCAGGTAATAAGCTTGTTTTGCAATAATTCTTTATATCATATTTTAAAAAAAATTCTCCGTTTTTTTTTTTTTTTGTATTTCCAGCAAATTTTGATGGTGGTCGTTTTCTTGTTGATATGTTGATGTTTTATTACTGCAACCTGTTATTTTCTTTTCCAGGAATCAATATATTTGGACCTGGAGAGCTCGGTGCACCCCTTCTACTTCCTCCAACGTACAGGGATGATACTTTGAAAATCAAAGACCTAGCATATACTCTAGCCAAGTGGTGCTATTACCGGTGTGAAAGCAGATATTTTTGAGTCCCCCGGGAGCTCCAGACGATAACGGGATAAAGAGTGAAACTAATGTGCGTGAAGAGTGAAATGAATCGATTGCCCTAATCTTTACCGTTGTAGCCGAACTTTGAGTACGGAGGGAACTATAATCATTCTACACATGAGCTTTTTTCTAGAGGAAGGGGCGGGAGAAAACTGATTTCTTGGTTTTTTTTTTTTTTTGTTCTTTTATGGGGGGGGGGAATATGACAGGTGGGTATGAATTAGGGGTTCATTCATAGTATTTGGGTATGAAAACTTGTTTATGCCGAGGGCTTTCAAAAACCCCATTTCTGATTTACCGACTTTTTTGCGTAACCTTAAGTTTTTTTAAATATTAAAATTCATTAAAATATCACTTTTCAGTGGTATGCGACTCGTTATTTACAGCGGGTGGGGCCGGGGGGGATGGTTGCTACGCTATTTGGGCATTTTTCATGTTTTTACCTGATTTTTTCAGATTCCCCATTCATTTTCCATATGTATTTCAGGTTCCCCCTTATAACTTACAAAATATTCAGGTCCCCCCTCCTAGTTTCGATCACTGTATCGATGTGGTACATGATAATTAGAATGCAAAATGACAAATATGCATATTCATCAGGACCCAGGTGTACAAGAACACAAATATGCATGAACAGGAAAGGGTCGAGTGACAGTTTAGTAAAATGAAACAATTTCTTAAACTTTTGTTGGCCAATATTCATGAAACGTTTTTACCCTCGGCTTACCAAGGGGAGTGGTTAAAACCCCCTAGTGAACTTTCCTCCGTGCACTAAAAGGCAAACAGCTTTCGTTAAAAAGGTTCCGGTATAATCATTCTAATCCTTTACGTAATTTTAGCGAAAAAAAATGTTTTTTTTGGAGTAGCAACTTCACTGGGGTTAGGGTATGCCTTCAAAGTTGAAGGGTAGGGGGATGGTTGCCACCAAGGAAAATTTCGAGTACAGTTTTGAAATATTTTGCACAGACTTATGGCTTAAAACACTATGTTTATGTAAAAACTAGCCATTTGCCATCATTTCGAACTGAAAACCACATGAAAAATTCCGATATACCTCCTTTTTTTTAGCGCAAAAAATGGATTTCGCCTATTTTCTGTGGAAAATGCCCAATTTTGTGACTACGCGACTTTATGACCCCCTGGTATACCGTGTTACAAAAAGTTAATGCATTTTATGTCATTTATCAATGAACATTTAGTCATCATAGATCTTCACATATATAATGACGTACATCAACTAAATAATCCTGATCCACTGGATCTCAGAGTGCTAAATACCTTGTACTGTATGCGATATTTGGTAGTGTAAACAAAAACTGTTCTGTTTGAAAATTTTGATAGCAGATTTGCTATTAGATGTATAAAATGTTAAAATTAAAAACTTGACCCAAATTTCTCAGATAAAATAGAACTGCATTGGAAAATGACGATTTTTGACATTTTCACTATTTCTTTGGTCTTGATTTTTCACACATTTTAACACCATTTTCCAAGCTGCCAAATAAAACTAGGTCGATGTCAATACATTTCAAAAGTAGTCGGCTAACCAGTGGGCCACTTCATGATTGTTTTCAATGGTGCATAATGACAGATAATATCAATTCGTAATTAAATTACCATGTGCATGAAACAAAAGTGGTCCAACATTGTTATTACACTACTTCGAAAAAGGAAATACTCTGCTTTCAGACCACCAATTTGAATAAAGAAAAGTTTTATTTGGCAGTGGTCTTAAAATGTGTCGCCATAAAACAAATGTACAATAGAATATATAAAGATGATAAAAATAAATGTTTTCCAATGTATATTTTTCTGTTACAGCCTGTAATCCTCAATCCCGTACAATACCATTGATTTATCAGCAAAGCAAAGTAAGTGGTCACCCATTTACACAAGTGGTCCAGATTCACAATTTACTCCATGTCAACAGGAATTCCTGTTCAATCGGATCAGAACATAATGAAAAAGAAAGTTTAGAAATAGAAGTCACTACTGTTCTCGGAATTATGTCTAAAGGTTCATGTTAATGGATTTGACACTGTAAATAATAATAAAGCCTATAGCAACTGAAAATATTTAACCATGCAATTACATGTAGTATTCTTAAGACTTTTGAAGACCCTGTAGACGTCATTTGAATATTGGAGATGATTACAATTGTGCATTCAATGGGAACTAAAATTATTAAATCTCTTTTAAAATGTTGTTTGTCCACAACTCAATCGAATGTTCCATTGTCAAAATACATATATTATAGTTTGGATTTTCAATTTCTCCTGTAATTGTAAAGTAGAGACTGCTTTTGTTTTCTTATGAGTGACGTCTTTTTTAAATGGTTTAAAGGGAAACCGTATCAAGAATGAACTACACAAAGAAGCTATAAAAAAAAGAATTATGAACACATATGGAGTGTTTCATTGCAAAACGGGGGAAATTTATTACTAAACCATAATACGAATTTAAAAAGCATTTGTCTGACCATGCGATTGAAATTCGCGCTACTGGATTAATGAGGATAGTATTTGTGTTATGCGATACGAACGGCACAGTAGCGCCATACATCTTCACACATGAGCTTTCATAATGTGTATTTCCATGGGCATGTATGACCTTAAACGATGCCGGTCGTATCGCATAACACGTTATGCCTAGCGCAAATTTAAATCGCACATGGTCAGACTAGATGGTTTTAATTCATTGTTAGGGTTATATCATCCGTTTTTCCATGAAACCACGCGATATGTGGTCAATAATTATTTTATAGTGTATATGTTTATATTATTCGTTGTACGTGTTCTCCTTTAAAAAACACCTTTGATTCCCCATTATTTTCACCACAAATCTGAAGCATGTGGCCAGTATTAAACATATCAAAGATAACAAAAATCAAAAAATTGCGCACACTAAAAACAATCACCCCTATTTTTTTTTTTTTTGATTTTTCTCACTCGGCACTATGCCCAGTTGAAAAAAGGACGAAAGTTTGTAATGGAACAAACTTTATTTAAAACAATCCTGTTATTCCTACATAATTAATTTACCACACTGAAATCTATGTCTTTAAAATAAGTTGTGGTGTAGTTATTACTATGAAATCATAGGTTGTGACTGAGTATATACAAGTGATAACTTTTTAGTTGTGTTTGTAGTGTTTTGTGAAATCACTTATTGCATAGGTCTTCATGACCTCAGTCGATGTGTACGGCCTACACATAGACTGAGGTCATGTAGGCCTATATGGGCTTTCTCCCCATTTCTTCAGAAAAAAATTCAGTTCCCCCTTTATGAGAGGGTCAAACCATTGATCATCCTGCCAAACCTCTCCCCCTCCTCCCTTTCCTGACTATAGAGCACATACTTGGACACCCCCTTTCCTCCTTTTTTTCTTACATGTCCACCTCTAAACCACCCCCCCCTATATTTAGACTCCCCCCTCTACTGACCCCATCTCCCCATTTCGCTCCTTCCCACATTCTCCCTCCTCTCTGCGCTACGACACCGCTCCCCCGCACCCCCCCTTCTTCTATCTCTTTCCTCCCCTTTTTCTTCTTTCCCCTGTCTCCCCCACCCAATCCCCAAGTACTTTCGTCCAGTTTTCCCCGTCAGTTGCCTACTTCACCCTACGACTTCCATCCTCCCCCTTCCTCGCTACCCTTCCCCTGAGCCATGCCGAACTATAGTTAGTCCCCCAACGCGCCCTTCCCCCCCATGTCCGACTAGTTCCCCTCCTGCCCCCCCCGTTCAGTGCCCTTTGTTCCCCCCTCGGCCTTCCCCATCCTTGCCCCCCCCCTTTTTGTCTTAGCTCACTCTTCAGCTTCTTCCCCCTTTCAGGCTAGCCTCCACACCAACTTGCACTGTCTTGCTTCTTTTGATTTCTGACTAGTTCCTCCTCCACTCTTTTTATGGAAAATTCAGGTTCCCCCTATAGCCAGCATTTATTTTCAGTTCCCCCCAAAAAGTGCCCATCCCCCCTGCCATAAATACCGATCGCTCCCTTAATCGCCCTGAAATTGCATAAATTTGACCACTTTCAGTGTTCGTAATGGCAGCCATGCTATAAACGCTTGTTTATACATGGTTCACATGACGCGTATTGACCAATCGTGTACGCCACTACTACGAGGTAAACATGAAACAAATTTAAACATATTAAATGACAGGTGGCCTAACTTTTGCTAAAACCAGTGGAGTACTGATCGGGGGAGCAGGGATAGCAAGTTATCTGCTAAGCATGCCACCAAGTCTTCAATTGGGCATTGTGCTATTCCTTTGACTACTTCAGCCACGGATGCAGACCTGCAGCTTGTGCACTATGCTACCCAAATTCACTGTTTGATTTGTCCACTGTGCTCACTATGAAGCTAATAAAATCGAAATTCCCATGGCACAGTTCAATGCTTTCATTCACCAGTGATATTGAGACAAAATACCCCTGTTTTTTTTAGTATGAGTATGGTACCTAAAAACATACATGGTCACTGCTGTTAACATGTGCCCATCCAAGGCTACTGAACTGAGACATGGTAGATAGATGCCTTAACTCATAGTGGCTTGTTTCATACGAGGATACTGCTATACTACACATAAAGGTTACTACATCACAACAAAAAATTGAGCCATCATAAAACTTTAATTGGGCATTTTAGGTTGATTATAGTTGACTATTTTTAATCAATAATAAAAAAAAGTATATTCAAAAATTATCTGGTCCTGTTAAGCCCAAAATCAGATAGCATTTTTGTCAGATTTCACCAGAATCACACTACACCTGTGATACAATCTGTTGATTGGGTCTTACAGGGACACAAACATTTGAGATAGAGCCTTCTGAGGAAACCCAATTCAAAATAGTGCTTCTATTTCTCGTGAAACCATACCACCACATTCGTACAGTATGATCTGATTTGTTCAGTACATGATATTACCTTCAAGGCAACCATCACCAATAGTGTTAGATGCCAATAGATATGCAGTGCCCAGGGGTTAAGAAATTATCACCTAAAAACTGAAAGTATCAGTAACCTTTAAACTGATTAAATGTGCAACGAGGGATTTTAACATATCATGTGTCCATAAAAAGTACTGATTTTTACGCTTTCAATCAAAAAATATCCCCATCTGCCCCCAAAGGATTAAGGTGGCTGTTAAGTTAGGAAATCAAAGGAACTGTTTTTGCCGTATCTTCTTAATTGTTTGTTCCAACATATATAAAAGTATACATATTTGAGAAGGGAAATGACTCAAGGAATCCAAATATGATAATAGTGTTCCCCCAAAAATACGTATTTTGTGAGAAAAATCATAAAAAAGGAGATTTTCATCATTTTTTTTTGGTTCCCTATAAAAAAATATTAGAAATGTTATAAAAATGTGCCTGTTCGTATTTGTATTACAGAATCATAGTTCTAGGGTCGGAATTTCCCCTTTTTCAAATTCTGCACTTTTTATCAAAATTATTTGCCAAAAAGCCAAAAACCGCGTTTTCAATTTGGAACAACGCCAGATTGTTCAAGGTTACATAATCACGATTTTGAACCAAAAATGAAAAACTAAAAAATACCCGACCATAGATTTGATATGCTTATACGATGCATTTTATTCTACCTGGTGCCTGATCTGGATTTCGAGTAACTGGGAAACCGAAAATTCACGATTATCGCCGAAACAGTGAACACAGAGACAATCGCCATTGTCCTCAAATATTGTCCCATTTCGCACAAAACTATAGCCTTTACTCCAAACTACAAGCGTTTCATCTCTTATTCTTCACACTTGCTTCTGCACCAGGTCAAAATGCTTCTCTGGATATTTTTTATTTTTTATGATCAAAATTCAAACATTTATGAGGCTCAAATCGTGCAATTTAAATACCATTGTGTTTGCAAAAGCAACTCACGCTGGGCAACCATTTTACATTGATACCAAGTTACCAGGGGGGGTGCGTCATATCGAATCGATGCATCAAGGCGTTTCTGATGCCCTCGTTACATCGCGCGCGCCGAATAACACAGACGAGTATTGCGTAATATCGCGAAATACCCGCCCTTTTGCCGTTCAGCCCATGTGATTGTTATTGGTAAAAATGGTAACATAGAAAAAGTAAATGAAAAAAATATGAGGGAAAAAATATAATATATTATGATTCTGTTAAAAATATGGAAAGAAACATGTGAATGCGTATTAAACATGCAAAAAACTAAAAACTGGCATTTGACTAAGTTCCTGACTTCACAGCCACCTAAGCTGAGAAAGGGTCCTTTGGTACAAAAACTAGTTGAAATCTAATCGTATAGCCTATGTTTATATTGAAATACAAGCAAATCAAAATCCCTTTTTTTCTCTTTTAACGGCATTTCTGTAGCCAATTTAAAGGTAAGAAACTTCTATCGCGTGGATGATTTATGAAATTCTATTATGACACAATATTTGGATGCCTCAAAATCTCTCATTGCACCTTTAAATGAGGTGTTAGGAGAGGCTAGTCAATAAATGTTTTAGTAGCTCTGTGGGTTCATAATTTTACTGAGGTGATCATAAAATTGAAATAAGGGAAGAACAAAAAGAAAAAAACAACTCCAAAGAATTGAATTGTGGTGATCTGAATGAAATGGCGCACTGTGGTGATTGAATAAATGATGAAATGGTGTTATGCCTGCTTACGACTGGCAATACATTGGACACGTGTTGTACCATTGGATCTACCTCCTAGGTGGTCGGAACATAAAGAGACTTAACACGGATTAACTTGGCCTTTTGAGAGGGGATATCATTTGAGATACCTTATTTAATTACAGTAAGGTGGTAAAGCACTTGTTTTATTCAAAGAAACCATCATATGATGTGAGTGTTGTCAGTGTGTATGGCAAGCCAAAGTTTGAAAACAAGTTACCTGGTTTCTACAAAATTTGCAAAAATTAAAAAAAAAAAAAAAAAAAAAAAAAAAAAAAAAAAAAAAAAAAAGCTTAATTATCCTTGAAAAACTGGTATATCAGTGAAAAATTAAGACTTTGTCGATTAAAATTCCTCAAACTCAATTGATAAACCTGGATTCTCAATTAAAAAACCAAGATTCTTGCTTATGTACTAAGTTTTATTGAAAAACCAGGTCAGAACTATATAATTTGGTGTTCTCGGCTTTCGTGCTCACTTTATTCAACAGTGTGGGCCGCTGCATATAAAAACTTAAAGGTGATTCAGAGATTTCCAAATATAATTATTTTGAGTAGAAATTAAAAATAGTATCCTAGAAATTAAGATAGTCACCTTAAAATAGAATTTCAAAGTTAGAGCTGAATCGGTTATTTCGTTTGATGCAGTAAGCATTAGTACAGTATAGGGGCCTAACAGTGGCCATAGGATACCGTGTATACAAAATGTCCGGATCCGGAAACTTTAAACAAGTGTGATTTCTAGATGAAGGACTTCGATTTGGGCTTAGGTTATTTCACACAGTGAATTAGGACAAGCATTATGCATATGCAAAAAACACAATTGTTTGAAAATTGATCGGGCGCCCTCCCCAGGAAATCTCTGAGTCAGGCCTTTCTGTAATTAACAGTGCTGATGTAAAAAGCACTGTTACTTTAAGGAATACCCTTATGATGGGAGTGTTATCAGTGGGGTATGGCAAGCTTAAATGTTTGAAAAAAAAAAACAGTTACTGATTTCGGACAAGAATCCAGAACAATCGAAAAACCGTGAAATTCTCAATGAATTGTGAATAAAAATAAAAAATTAATCTCACTAAAAAAATGGTATATCAGTTAAAAATTTAAGATTTTTTGATTGAAAAAACACTCAAACTCAATTGAAACCCTGGATTCTCAATTTCAAAACCTGGATTCTTGATATTTACTAAGGTTTTATTGAAAAACCAGGTAGACACTGGAGAATTCGAGGTCTCGGCTTCGTGCTCACTATATTCACAGAGCATTGTATCATGCTGTGGGCGCTGCATATAAAAATCGTGAACATGTTAGTGATACACACACGCAGTATGACACAATACAGTACACAATGGAATGCAAAGTTTGGGGGTCGAGTCAGTACGCTAGCGGCCTCAAAAACCGTGGTTCTTGGTGAGGAATCCCAAGTTTTCAATTGAGAAATCCGGTTTTTCAATCACAAAACCTGGATTCTCAGCATATATCAGTTTTCATTAATTTGAAAGAATCCAGGTTTATCGGCCATGAATCAAAAATTTTCAATTGAAAAACCTAGTTTTTTTGATTGAAAATATGTGGATTTCTTGATTGAAAAAAACTTGCATTTCTGAGATTCTGGATTAAAAGAAACCATGGATTCTTGCTGAGAACACAATTCTTTTGGTTTTAGGAATGGATAACATAAAAATTAATACAATTACTGTTGATGGGGGTATTATTGGATCTATAAATAAGAAACAGATTTGTGTTAGGTTTCATTGTTAGCTTACTTCATTTATGAACTTGACACCCCCCCCCCCACCCCCCCTAAAAAAATACCCCCCCCCCCCCCCCCTTGTGTTAAAGGCACTCTCAGTGATTTTTTTTTTTTTTTAAATGCTTATATAAAAGTGAAGAATAAGTCTGCCAGAATTTGCATAAGATATTCTTTCCAAATGAAAAATTGCAAAAAAAAGTTTTTATTATTATTATTAGCACAGTAATGACTAAAATATATGATTTCATCCTTTTAGGTTGCTTTCAGTATTCTCGCTTGCAGGGTATGTTAGAATAGCCCTATTACTGGTGCAGGACATGCAAAAATATGATTTTTTAACGATTTTTTTGATTTCTGATAGGCAAATTCACGGAAGTGCCTTTAAAATAAAAAGTAGTTCAGGTAAACATTCTAACTTGAGTTTTAGATGAGCTGATGGTTGGCGTGTTGCCTAATCAAGAGGAAACCCCTTTTCATGACCTTTTCTATGACTGTTTGCAACTGAAAATGCACAAATTCATGTAACTGTGGTGAACGAGCAGGCTACCAACATGAAAGTCAAAATACTTTAAGTAGTATTTTTCAATTTAAAATCCTTTGACACAAACCCAGTAATTCTATTAAATGGAACAAGTTCACCAACACATACAGTGTGACAGCCCGCACGATTGGTGCCCTTCCTTTCACAAAAAATTACACAAGTGTGTGCGCAATTGGATCATCCATGTATAACATTCAATTGGTGTTGGATCCCCATGCGAGTAAATGTCCCAATCGGCAAAAAATATATGCCCTTTGATATGGGTGACAAGAGTGTGCCAAGTGAATGTAGAGCAATTTGCTAGAGTTTTTGACAAACCAAAATCAAGCCTGTGTTACCTTAATCAAGGTGCATCAAAAGATTTTGGGACACCCAAATATTGTTCATAGGCGTAATAGTAATTTCAGATAGATTAGACACTCAATAATTTTTACCTTGTATTTGCTACAGAAATGTCTTAAAAAGAGAGGAAAAAAGGTAATCACTTATATTCAATATAAAACATAGGCTGAATTTTGTATTTTGCACCTATTACGAAATTAGAAATTGCACCAATTTTTGTACCAAAGAAAACAATTCCTCCAGCTATTCCTTGAGAGGGGGATAATTATGATGGAAAGCTTTACATCAGGGCAAATCTATACTTTCAATTTTTTAGGGGCATAGGGCGCACCTGATATGTGAAATCTCGTTGCACCTTTTTAAATGTGCCGCAATGCGATGTTGTCAAAAAATAATTAATAATATCTGACTTTCCAAAACATTTTGTAATTCACAGAGTTGTAAAGCAAACATACAGGCGTGTCCACACACAAAAATTGGTGACAGCCAAAAGTGCCTCGTTGGAGGGGAGTGAAAAATACATAGTGATGTAATAACCCGGGAGCTAGCACACATTTGTAACACCTCTAAAGTACAAAAGGTTTGAGGTGATAAATATGTAGACAGTCTGAAAGGAACCCATGAAAACGCGATTCTTAAGTGCCCCACGTGGTGCCTTAGGAGAGGGGGCCAGACAAGATTGTACAGGGGTAAATCTTTAAATAGATCCAATATGTGAAAAGCCACCACGTTATTGTGTCTAACCATAAGGATTCAGAAAAAGGTATAGTTTGTAATATGTACAGCCAAAAGTTAGAATTATAGGCTAAAAACATCAACAATCAAGAATAAGGGTCAATTTCAGTTGTTACAGGGTCAAAAGTTTAAAGTGGCTCCGATTTGAGATAAAAAATGGTGAAATTAGTGGGGGTCATAGGATTAAAATAAGGAATAGTTTTAACTGTCTCTTAAATGCTTAGTTTCCGATATAGGGGGCACAGAACGGTCAACGTCCATTGCCTTAAATGGGGGGTCTTGATCTTGTTCCCCCCTACTTTCTTAAGCAAGCATGTGAGACACTAAAGACTATTACTTATTTTAATCTATGAGCTCTACAATTAATTTGCACCATTTTTTATCCAAATCGGCGCAACTTTAAAATTGACCCCTGCTAAACGGAATTGACCCTTTATGATTTTGCGGTTTTAGCCTATAAAAATCTGAAACTTTGGCTGTAAACAATGCAAACTATACCTTTTCTGAATCCTTATAGTTAGACGCATAACATGGTAACTTTTCAACTGATTGATCATTTAAAAATTTGACCCCTGTACAATCTTTGTTTGTTCCCCATCTCTTAATGCACCAAGTGCCTGGCACTTAAGAATCGCGTTCAGGGGTTCCTGTCAAACTGTCTACATATTAATCAATCAAACCTTTTGTACTTGAGATGGACAATGTCTGTAGTTCCTGGGCTATAATATTGACAGATCACAAGTGAAGTCTTGGCTTTGGCTACAATAGACAGAATATGATTTGGTTGTTGCAATCCAGAGATATGGCTAATAATATAAGAGAGTGGGTCTGATACCAATGTTGACCTTTTCACAATAGAGCAATCATGTGATAGGATTATTTAAGATTTTAATTCAGAACTTGCAACTGAACATCAAAAGAGTTCCATTATTGATTTACATAGTCATGTGCAATTTCATTGATATTAAAGAACTAATGGTTATTGTATTTCAATTTGCTTCAAGAATAGAAGTCCTTTTCCTTTTCCAGAATATTATTATTTCTGAAAGATGGGCAATAATTATTGCTTGATAAGGTTATATGTTTCCGCTGAGTGATCTTTTTTATATTCTAAATTAGGGCACACTCATTGGAAACATTAGACATTATCAACTAAAAGCGGCACTGCACATTTTCACAAAATATGAAATTCTTCAATTTGCTATCAAAAGGATAATCTAGACCATAGGAGAAAGAGATAAGTTTACACATAAAAAAATAACATACCCCAAAAACAGATAGGGGACATTATTGATATGAGGATTAAAGACATCCAGGAGAATTGTAGGCCAACTTTAGTTTTCCATAACTTTAATCAACAAAATTTGTATATTACATGAATATTTTTGACTCGTCCTCACTCGATATTAAAACCACAAAGGTTATAGACCGACAAACAGTGTGCTAGCTGGGAAAACATGCATACGGCATGCGTGTTCTTGTGTTTTAAACGCCATTTCGTAAGTCTGCTGAAAAAATCATCTGCTTGTAAAACCATAAGGAAGACTGATTGGTCAGTTTGGCTCTATCATTTCGGTGGAGGGCTTTTGTATATAAAAGCTTTCAACCCCTGCAAAATACGATTTGAAAAATCTTGAGGGCGCCTATTTTTCTAATGTGCAGTGTTTTTTTTTTTTTCTTTAAGTCATTTTAGAATGTCAAAGAAAGAAAACATTAATATTTAGTAACAAGAAAAAAGAGCACAGACAAGCAGTATAATGTGTGATGGATGAATCTTTGAATCAATAACCGGTCCGATCAGCATGAATATATGATTGGTTACGGTATCCCATTCAGTGAAAAATTGGAACAAGTGGTATTTCACCCTTTATCTTAGAATATTTAGCCATATCCCTAGATTGCAACAATCGAATGCTTGGAAACGGTATCAAACGCCGACTTTATTTCTGACCTAATTGTAAATATCATATCACTATCTTATCTTTTTCACCTCCAAAGCTGGGTGATTTTGACTTGCCAACATTTGTTGTGGACACCCTGAAGCGTTGCTTACCAACATGATGACTATTGGGCTACAATACCTAATAATCTATAATCTATGCTACAAAGTATGATTCTTTCTAGCATGATTGCAAACTTGCTTTGAATATTATCAAAGGAGTGCATGGACACTTGTACAAGCATGTGCATGATATTGTGAAAACAACAGAAATTAATCATTGAATAGTATAGAGCTTAGACCATAACTCATCTACTTTCAAATAGATTTAGGAAGTACTTAGCAAGTGGATCCATTGCAAAATGTAGGTACCTTCAAAAAAAAAAAAAATGTGGCAGATAATGGTTGTTACACCCTGGGGATATTCGCAAGTGTGAGATTTTCGCACCACAACTCATTGCTCCCTGGAGACATATAGGTTGTGGCAAACCGTTCCAGAGCGGAGCTATTCCTTATATTAGTGAGACCAAAATTAGCGATTTATTCGTAAATGTTATCAAGGATAGAATGCAAATCTGGCACACCAATCCTCGCTGGTCTTGTGGTTAGGTAGCTGACCCTCATGATACAGTGGTCTTGGGTTCGCATCTCGCTACGGCCACTTTTAAAATTTATAAAATTTAGGTTAGAGGGAAAAATTCTAAGTCTAAAAAGATAATAAAAAAGAATAGCTGCATTTGAGGTTGGTTAGTGAGGAGACACTGCTCCTGGAGCATGGGTGGGGTCAAAAAACTACCGCGTTGCAGGGATATCATGATAAAGGTGGTAGGGTATGTGCCACCACACGAACCCTCATTTTCAAGCTGAATATTCCCACATACTCCAATGAAACCTATTAACAAAGTCAAGAATGCACCACCTTGTATGCAGAACCTTTCTTGCCTGAATTTACTTCAATACTAAAAATTTGTCGTGATGACAATCAGTTTCAAAACCCTTGTTTTTGACAAGAAACTCTTAAATTTAGACCCACATTTTATATTAAAAAAATCAGTCTGCAGCCCCAATGCATGTTGAAAACACAAACAGTGGATTTGAGATGACTTTACAAAATGTATGCAAAAGTCATCAACCAAAGGACACGTACATCTAAAAACACTGATTAGAAATAAACATTTTCTACACTATTTGCACCATGTTTTTAAACAGAGGGAGGATCAATAACAATATTGGTATAATTTTTAAGTTTACCCCTTTCAAAAAGTTCTAAAACTGTCAAAATTAGAAAAATTTCGATAAAAAAAATAAAAAAAATAAAAAAAATAAACATATTATTTTGAAATTTTCATTTGCTAGCTTTATTCTTCAAAATCCTATAAGAAATGTACATTTTAACACAAATCATTGTTTATTAAATTTTGAAGTAGGCTGGAACGAAAAGTGCAGCACACTCACCATGGCAAAAAAAGGCTATAAGCCTGTTTAAAAATTCTTAGCATATTCTTAAAAATACATGTATGGAACATGATAAGTAGTGGATAATGTCATGTTAAAATTTATGGAAAGTACATTTAGGCCTATAGGGGAAACTTCCTAGGGGAAGCTTTTATTACCTTATTAATGCCAAGAAAATTTATATTTAACTCAATTGAAAATGGAATTCTTGTTATTTATATTTGTATGCAGGTAGGAAACACATCTCCCTAAAATCAAGTGCCTACATCCTAAGTTTGAAGCAGATCCTGTCTACCTTAAAGAGAACAGGCATATGTTCCCAATTTGTATACCGTCTTTTTGTGTTGCCTTAAGGCAGGAAGGGACATATCGGGATACTTTTGTCCACTGTTGTTGTAGTCTGTGATGTCTGTTGTGATGTAGTCTGTGTTGATGTGGTCTGTTGGTTGTAGTGTGTGTCAAAAGAGTCAAAATTTTTCCGTAATATCCGCATACTTCAATAGATTTAAACCAAACTTGAGTCATAGGTGAAACATGAGATCTGCATTTGTTATTGCGAACCAGGGTCAATTGCAAAGATAAAAGGTCCTATGAGGTCCACGTTGTCAGATGTAAGTGGCTTGAAAATGTAAAATTGACTCAATGAAATTTGACGTTCAATGGACAACCAAACTTTGTTTGTTCAGGTCAAAGGTCATATAAGGCCTATCATCACAAACCGCAATGACAGATGCCACAAGCGGTGTGAGGGCCGCTATTTTAATTACATTATCATTTAAATACTTACTAATGCATTAAATCGCACTTGAAGTGAATAAGCCTATAATGACGTCTTATGTATTGAAAAGATGCTTTATTATTTTCTTGTCGTGGCACAACGTAAAATTCAACACAGTTTCTCTATAGGGTCGATT
Source organism: Ophioderma brevispina (assembly GCA_023653785.1). Taxonomy (NCBI): domain Eukaryota; kingdom Metazoa; phylum Echinodermata; class Ophiuroidea; order Amphilepidida; family Ophiodermatidae; genus Ophioderma; species Ophioderma brevispina. The sequence goes on along the minus strand of JAMKCH010046077.1, from coordinate 12,100 downwards.
AGGACTAGCAATTTAACTTATTTTGGCTTCTTTTCTACATTTATCCAGAATGTTTAAGGGGACAAACATGTTATAAAATCAAAGTGCAAATTAAGAGAAATTTGGTTCATCAGAAAATGTCCTCGTGTCCCGAAATGCATGAAAACAGATGTGTATGGTTTACCCTGATTCAACAAAAAAACGCCAGACATATGAACTGAGCTTCTCACAGTTTTGTTGGGAAAGAAATTTGTTTTAATCTTAAGAGCCTTATGATACATCTTTATCTGCATGCTATAACCATGGAGGTATACTCTAATAACTCTGTGCTGTAACATAGGCATTTCAGAAATCCTTATGAAAAGTATGGTGAGTATGGTGAGTTTATTAAGGTGGGCTTGTAGCCGAATCATTAACAATTGATGACAATAGACTAAGCATCTATGCATCAATGATGCCAATCATTGGACAAGTGAAAAGAGCCAAGCTTATCAAAGGATGATATGCTCTGGCTTTTTTAAAACCATTTGCTTACACCACGCTAAAGATCATAATATTGAAATAATGCCCACTGCTAATCAAAAGAATGAGCTCGTGCAATGTGAATGAAATGGATTAGTACAATTCCAAATTGACTTTACATCTTCAATTCAAACTTGTGAAATGTGGGTAAAGTGCATTACATGCTATTACATCACAAAAATTACTTTGATTACCCGCATATCACAATTTACTCTATTACCCAGGCTTTACTTACAAGGCCCGTATTAGGAGAGAAGGCTGCCTCATGCGCATGAGGACTATAGGATAAGGCATATGCAAAAAAAATGACTTGACTATGTGGGGTGGCAGAGGAGGAAGAGCACCCCCTCTCACATTGGGAGTCGGTTGGGTATTGCCGCCTATAAGACCATCTTTTCAGACTCTTTTTCAGTTCCAGGACCCCCATTTAGGCCCATTTCAGTTCCAGAGACCCTACTTTTCGTCAAAGCCATATTGTACAAATTTTCTTCGAAACACCTCAAAAAAGTAGCTGGAAATGAGGAAAAAATCGCCAGCTTATTTCAGAAATTTTTGGAGAAAACCTCGTTCCAGAGGACCCCATTCTTTTGGCCTCAAATCAGCCCAGGAGGTCTCAATTTTTTGAAATCCAGGTGGAAAATACCTGTACCAAAAAAAAAGTTGAGACCCCCCCCCCCCCGGGAGAGCATCACTGCATTTTTTAAGGGGGAATTTGGAAAGAAAAGGACAATTTTTTTTTTAAAATTGCTAAAAATAGCCAAATTTAGACCCTTTTGACACACGACCAGGACATTTTGGCCTGTAACTTAGTCTTTGTTGTGCTATCTGGAAATTCTCTTCTCAAAAAACCAATGCCACTCAGCTAACAACCAAATGATTAGATGATAGTATCATAATCATTCATCATTTATTTTCGATCATAAAAAGATAATGATACAACATAAAAACATGATATGAAGAGAAGACCAAGAGGCCAAATAGACCAGAAGCGGGCTTCCCCTTAAATCAAATGCACATGAAAAAAAACTAACTTATTATTGCAACTATAATACCATAAAGAAACAACCAATTGATATACGAAACCAAACAGGCAAATATAAACCAAAACAAATGCCCCAAACAAGATCTTACTCAAATCTAATCAACGTTGTATAACAAAAGTCATTAGGTGATTTTGAGAAGAGGTCTAAACTAAACTGTTTTAAGATTGATTGCATTTTTTTTTGTTTTGAGGTAAAGGTTCCAAAAGTCTACAAATGTAACCAGGTTCATTAGGAAAGGTGATCTTCCTTACGCCCCAGAAACAAAGTTGGTCAAAATAGCACAGATGTTCTTTAAAACTGCTGAACTACTACAAGTGCATTATGACCATGGCCCCAAACACACTCAGTTATTATAGAGGACTTTTGGGTTATTTGAAAGCAGTGGTGTTTAACCACATGATTTATTATGATTGCTTGAGTAACTGTCTTTCTGAAGTAGGCTACATTCAATTTTTGTAAAGAATGAATGTTTCAATTCAAGATTGACCTATTTTTGCATCAGTTCTTTAAATGCTCTAGGGTGGTGACATATTGCCAAAATGTGTGATGTATTACACTGTTAAAATTATTGTAAAAAAAAAGTGTTTTAACTGTCAGCTGAGATTCAACTGCAAATAACTGTTAAAAAAAACCCATTGTTTAACTGCTGTGAGTTCCCAGCTGCATACCCAGTGAATTTAATAAACAAAAGTAGGTTGGTGATGAAAATTACTTGAGAAGAAGTGGTGAAAAAATGGATTGTGGGGTGATAAATTTTGGGTTTGTTATTTGTGAAAAATAGGGGTTGGTAGGGAGGGGCCATTTACTAGGAAAAAATTATAAGATTTGCTACGTGATCTTAGTCATATGAGAATTGCTACCCCAGTGGTAGTTTTCGCAAGAGTCTCAATAAGCTAAAGTGAGGACAGAAGTCTGATGCAAGAAACAGTATGAGTTGGTTTTAAAAAAACCATATCTTTATTTCTTATTACCTATAAAACAGCTGGTAGCCAATGAGACAAAACCCACATAGAATAAAAAATTAGGTAGAAAAAAGCCACTTTTCCACTCGGACAAAATCTGAAACTTAATTTGCATGGTCATCATGCACTTTCACTTTTTGTTATCAATTTCACTTTTTAACTGAGTGTAAAAACATAACACAAGTTGTAAACATTACAACTTCAAAAGTCAAATTGTAAGAGGCCTTTTGGCAAATAATTTTGAGTGAATTTTTAATAAAAAAGATGCCACTTGAATTCAAAGGGTTTTAAGTATAAACAAATCACATAATTTTCATTGTACTAACTAACAAGTACCAACGACTGTGCCATTGGGATTCTTTAATCCCATCAATTATACAAATGTGAATTCAGGAATCACTTTCCATGTAAAGCCTATTGAAGTAATACATGCTTAAAGCCTCAGTTGCAGTTAAAAAAGATCAATTTAATTTGACTTTTCAGCTAGCACAAAGTGAGACAATACTGGTCTCCGAAGCAAACACGAATATGGCTTCAATATCTGCAAGGGGTAGTGGAGGGTGTATTCAGATGAGCATTCCATTATGTTAGATAGTGAGTTCCGCATCTCTCAATACATCATATTGTGATTATTACGTTGATTTTGATCATGTAAAAACACACAATACATTATAGATTGGCATTGTAGTTAAAAAGAGAGAAATGGATTGAGGTTATGGATTAGCAATAGCACAAATGAACATCAAGTGAAAACCCCCCTGTTTGACTATTTGTTGTTGTGTGGAATATTGATTCCATTTTAACTCTTTATAATATATGAGAAAAGGATGCGTAGGCCTACATCTAAATGCAAAAGAGGAATTCCACTCTAAATGGTGACTACAGGCCGCTCCAAAGAGAGTGAAATTTTCACAACTTTTAAGACTTTTGAGGTCAAATTTACTCTTGATAATTTACAAAATTATTCCCCTTTTGTAAATTATCAGGAGAATTTGACCCAAAATGATTCTTTGTAAGTTGTAAAATGTCACCTTTTAGAGTGGGACCTGTGTAGTCTTTTGCATTTAAAAGAGGTAAGGCCCCAAAAGTCTGATTGTCTAAAACTAATTAAAACTTGCCCTGATTTGTTCTTTGTTTTCTGGCAGATGAATATACAGACCCTAATTTGGATTTAGTAGAAGAAAATGAGTTAGGCACAGTGTGTGTTAATTAATGTGGTCACCGCCACATTTATGAAATTTTTCTTCATATAAAAAAGAAACATTTACAGAGACTTACTTTTCACGTGGGGTAATGAGACAAATATTTCAACTTTTTCAGCATCATACATACTCTCAATTTTGATTGAAAAAAGTAGCGTGCACAAAATTGGGGATGGGGCACTTTGCTCATTCATCCGGTCGTATGGTCTGCCAGTAGGGGGGAAAAAGCTCCAGTCGGGGGAAGTTATGTTCCATCGGTAAATTTTGGAAAAAGCTCTTAGTTTGAGATAATGTCCATTTTGACCATTTCTAATACTTTATTTTAAAACCTTAGTTCATAAAGAGCTGAAGGCCTACTGTTGATTATCTGTAACACTGTGTAAGAGTCGCTGATGTGAGGCTCTCTTCCTGATAATCAGTAATGCAGTTCGTGCAAACTTAATAAGAAGCAAGCAGTCCGATTAAGGATTTGGAATAAAAGGGAGACAACTGAAAACACCGCTTCATTCAGCGTGAGGAAAATACACACATGCCAGCTTACTATGACTAGTTGTACACAATTATGCTGAAAAAAACAAAGACTGAACAAGTGGATTTGTACACACAAATTGACAATTAAATTGGAGTGTGGAAGTTAAAGGGGATTGTGGAGTTGTTTTCAGTGATAGTAAAGGATGGCTAGGATTAGGAGGATTATTACATGATTAGTGATAATACCCAAATACAAAAAGAGGTTTAGCCATGCAAAAGCCTATGATTGTGTGTTATCATAATAATGTGGTAGAATGACTTTGCCCACATATGCCATCTTTTAGGCTTATTAAGAAATTTTAAAACTTAAATTGTGTGTTTTATAATTTCGCCTAAGCACTCAGCATCGTTGGAGTTCTCAAGATTGTTTTGATAGGGAGGTACTGCCGAGAGTGGAAGTTGGACCACATAATTTTTTGCTGAAAATATAACCAATGTAACCATACAGAATACAGTTTGGTGCAAAATTTTAGCAAATTTGCATTTTTTTCTTTTTCCATTTTTTACCTTTCAGCAAATGTGGAAAATTTTGGCCACCAGAACTGATAAATTGGCCAAACAAAAATACCTAATTTTAGAAATTTTTACAAAATTGGATTAATGATGGAGTAATTTATACCAGAAGGCTGAAATTGATACAATATTGGAAGCAAACCCCTGGTGCAGTCATTTGTGTTGATTACCCACAAAAAGTGACTGAAAAAAATATCTTGCTCCTGCAATGAAATGTTTTGTCCCACACTATGGAGACATCATCACCACTCTCCCTTTTCTAATTAGGTAATCACCAAAGTTCAAAGGGTTTTTGATCAAAATGTATAGCATGTTATTAACACTAAGGCAAAAAGAGTCTGTTGCTGTTGTTGTGGAAACCCTACCTGACCCTAAAAAACACCTAACCACTAAAAGTTTTCATGCAAAATTGCACAAAATAAGAAAATCTACCAACAAAAAGATGAAAAAACCATCAAAACAGGACAACAAAAACAAAATAAAAATAAAAGATCTTGCTTATCATGAACAAAGTTAAATAATAGCCATGTTGGATTCATTTTAGACAAAGTGTAAAACATTGTGACGTCATCTTAAAAAATAATCTGAATCAACCAAAACCTAGATTTTTCCTCAATATGAAGAAAACAAAATGTATTTTTAGGCATAAGGCATGGCAATTTCCCTATCCAATATCATGTCACATTGGTGATATGAGCAGTGCCAAATACCTTCATATCAGCTCATGTTAAATGTTGAAACCAATAAAAACTACCCATTTATACCTAAACCCCGCCACTGAATAAGAATGAGTATTGATTTGGGGTGTGGCTAATGAGGTATTGGATTGTGGGTGTGGCTTCGCATGGGGGTGTTGATAAATGTCCATCATGGGCATAATATTTGCATCTTTTTTGTTATGTAATCAAATTAAAAACAAATGAAATCAGAAGGAAAGGTTATAAAAAGTATCAAGAATCTTCCTAGGATTTAAAAACACTTTGGAGTTCATGCTGGGGTTAAATGTTTGTTATTTGGAAGTACTTCAAAGTCACCGTGAGAAGGTTCACTATAAGCCAGTAAGCTAAACAGTTAGGTCTGTAAGCGGAATACTGATTAGCTCATTATGCTGCAGTTAACTCACCACACCATACATCAAAAGCCTAGTCCTTTGATGTATTAATTAACCTCGTCATGCTTCAGATCCCAGGGTCCATGAAGGTTTAATGTTATTTTATAAATGTATAATTTGTCCTTTAAAAACAACGACCTCCTTGGTTAGTGATCAATATTTCAATTCCAATTGTAGGGAATATACTTGTGCAGTGTGAGCTGGAGAACAGACAATGACTGTGATAATCGAAACTAGTCCAACCAGAAGATAAGTTAATCATTTTGTGAATGGACTTACTTGCCAAACCAGCGGGACCCTGATCATATCTGCACTTCCATTGGTGCATAAGGGGGACCCTCCTTGAAAACCAACTTGCCATAAATTTTTACCACACTAGGGTCATTGATGGGGTACATCAACACGACCCAAAAAACATGAAAAAAAATGAAAATTGGTTGTACGATTCAAAATGGCGGTCCAAAAACCATATGGATATATATAACCTATGAAAATATAACCAATAACAATACCAGACCTACAGTTTGGTGCAAATTGTAAGCAAATTTGTCCTTTTTCCTCTCAAAAATAGCAAACTTATTCAGCAAATGTGGAAAATTTTGGGCACCAGTGAAGATATTGGCAAAAAAATTACTAAGTTTAGAATTTTTTTACAAAATTTGGCTAATAATAGGAGAATTCTTATACCAGAGGCTGAAATTGATACCCATATGAAGCACACCCCTTGTGCAGTCATTTGTGTTGATTACCCAACAAAGGTGGACTGAAAAAAATCTTGCTTCATGCAATTGAAAATGTTTTTGTCCCACACTATGGAGACATCATCACCCTACTCCATTAGTCTAATTACGGTAATCACAAAAGTTTCAAAGGGTTTGATCAAAATGTATGCAGTTATTAATACTAAGCCAAAAAGAGTTGTTTGCTGTAACCTGCCTGACCTAAAAAAAACCTACCCACTAAAAATGTTTATGAAAATCGCAAAAATAAGAAAAAAATTTACCAACAAACATAAAAAAAACATCAAAACAGGGACAACACAACAACTAAAATAAAAGAGCTTTGCTTATATCATTGAAAAACAGTTAAATAGGGAATGTTGTATCATTTTAGAGCACAAGTGTAAAACATGTTGAAGTTCATCTTAAAAATAAATCTGATCAACCAAACTAATTTTCCTCCAATTGAGAAAACAAATGTATTTTATATTGGGGTTGGATGTCAATGAAACAGGTTCCGTAGGATTTTGGTGCTAAAAGTTGATTTCTTGCCTGTTTTTCATTCAGTAGGGACCAGAAAAGTCAGAAAAATGATGGGGTGTGCAAATTTGCGGACTGTGCCCCCTTCCTCAAGGGGGAATGTACTACAGGGAAAAATTTACAATCAAGTCAAAAATTGTGTTTTAATGTACCATTAATCATGTTCTTCTTATACGGATTAAAAAAAGGATCTATATTTGCCTAGGTTCCGACCTGTAGTTAGAGAGCTTAGCCCCATAATGGTTCAACGTCACCGGGTCAAATTACCCAATGTCAGATTTTGTTGAAAACTGGGATAAGTGTTTGATTGCCACACACGAACCCCTCATTTTCAAGCTGTATAATTCCACATACTCCAATTAAACCTATTTTAACAAAAGTCCCAGAGATGCCACCTTTTATGTCAGAACCTTTCTTGCCCGAATTTTACTTCAAATACCTCAAAATTTGTGATGACAATCAAGTTTAAAAACCCTTGTTTTTGACAAGAAACTAGTTAAATTTAGACCCACATTTTATATTTAAAAAAATCAGTTCTGCAGCCCCAAATGCATGTTTGAAAAACACAACAGTGGATTTTGAGATGACTTTACAAATGTATCTCAAAAGTCATCAACCAAAGACACTTACACTCTAAAAACAGTGATTAGAAATTAAACATCTTTCTACACTATTTGCACCATGTTTTTAAACAGATGGGAGGATCAATACAAATATTGGTCTCATTTTAAGTTTACCCCTTTTCAAAAATGTTCTAAAACTGTCAGAAATTAGACAAATTTAGACTAACAAGATGGTAACTGACATTTTGGGTTTTGTCACATATTATTTTTGAAATTTTCATTTGCTAAGCTTTATATCTTCAAATCCTATAGAACTGGTACAATTTTAAAACACAAATCATTTGTTTATTAAATTTTGAAAGCTTAGGTGAACGAAAAGTGCAGCACAACTACATGGGCAAATAAAAAGGCTTCCAAGGCCTGTTTAAAAATTCTAGCATATTCTTAAAAATACATGTATGAACATGATAAAGTATTGGATAATGTCATGTTAAAATTTATGGAAAGTACACTTTAGGCCTATATGGGAAATTCATAGGGGCAGCTTTTTTACCTTATTAATGCCAAAGAAATTATATTTAACTCAATTAAATTGAATTCTTGTTATTTATATTTGATTATGCAGGTAGGAAACACATCTCCCTAAAATATCAAGTGACCTTTACATCCTAAGTTTGAAGCAGATCCTAGCTATACCTTAAATAGACATGAAATGTGTTCCCAATTTGTATACCGTCTTTTTGTGTTGCCTTAAGGCAGGAAGACATATAGGGATCACTTTGTCCACTGCTGTTGTAGTCTGTTGATGTCTGTTGTTGATGTAGTCTGTTGTTGATGTGGTCTGTTGTTGTAGTTGTTGTGTAAAAGGGTAAAAAATTTTCCTGTAATATCCGCATACTTCAATAAATTTAAACCAAACTTGAGTCATAGGTGCAACATGAGATCCTGCATTTGTTATTGAGAACAAAGGTCACATACCAAGGTAAAAGGTCATATGAGGTCAAGTTGTAAGATGGGCTGAAAATGTAAAATTGACCTCAATTGAAAATTTGAAGTTCAATTGGAACCAAACTTTGTTTATGTCAAGGTCAAAGGTCATATAAGGCCTATCATTCACAAACCGCAATGACAGATGCCACAAGCGGTGTGAGGGCCGCAATATTTTGTTACATATATTTTAGAATACTTACTAATGCATTAAATCGCACTTGAAGTGAATAAGCCTAAAATGACGTCTTTATGTATTGAAAAGATGCTTTAGTATTTTCTGTCGTGCACAACGTAAAATTCACACATGCTTCTCTATAGGGTCGATTAGGACTAGCAATTTTAAAACTTAGTTTTTGTTTTTCTTTTCTACATGTATCCAGAAAGTTTGAAGGGACAAACATGTTCTAAAATCAAAGTGCAAATTTAGAGAAATTGGGTTCATCAGAAAATTTCCTCGTGTCCTGTAAATGTAATGAAACAGATGTGTTTGGTACAATGATTCAAAAAAAAAAGAGCAGAATATATGAACCCGATGCTTCTCACAGTTTTGTTTGGGAAGAAATGAGTCTTAATATTAGAGCCCTTAGGATGCATCTTTATCTGAATGCTGTAACTAGGCATTCAGAAATCCTTATGAAAAGGTTTATGGTGCGTTTATAAGGGGGGCTGGTAGCGAATCATAACAATAGATGACATAGACTAAGCTATCTATGCATCAATGATGCCAATCATATGGACAGTGACAAGTGAAAAGAGCCAACCTTATTAAAGGATGATATGCTCTTGGCTTTCTTATACAAACCATTTGTTACACCACTTAAAGAATCATAATATTGAAATAACTTCATTGCTGGTCAAAAGAATGAGCTCTGTGAAATGTGAATGTATAATGGTAGTACAATTCCAAATTGACTTTAATCTTCAAAATTCAAACTTGTGCATGTGGTGTAAAGTGCATTACATGCTATTACAGATCACAAAAATTACCTTCTTAACCAGAATCACAATTTACTCTATTACCCAGGATTACTTACAAGGGCGTTTAGGAGAAGGCTGCCTCATGCTCATTGAGACATAGGAAAGGCATATGCAAAAAAAAATGACTGAACTATGTGGGGGGAAGGAGGAGGAAGAGGCACCCCCTCTCACATGGGGGAGGGTAGTCTGGGTATGTGCCCGCCTATAAGACCCTCATTTTCAGACTCTTTTAAGTTCCAGTGACCCCATTTTTTTGGACCATTTCAAGTCCAGAGACACTTTACTTTTTCATGTCCAAAGCCATATTGTACCAAATTTTATTCGAAACACCTCAAAAAGTAGATGGAAGGAAATTGAGAAAAATCGCCACGCTTATTTTCAGAAATTTTGGAAAACTAGTTCCAGAAACCCCATTCTTTTGGCCTCAGATCAGCTCCGGCATAAGCCTCATTTTTGAAATCCAGGTGAGAACATACTACCAAAAAAAAGTTGGAGCCCCCCCCCCCCGGGAAGGAGCATCCTGCATTTTTTGTAGGGGAATTTGGAAGAAAAGATACTATTCGCTAACATAGCCAATTTTAGACCCTTTTGCACTACGACCCAGGACATTTTTGCCTGTAATTGGTATTTGTTGTGCCTATCTGGAACTCTCTTCTCAAAACTCAATGCACTCAGAAACAAACCAAATGATTAGATGAAGTATCATATCATCATCATTTATTTTTACCATATATCAAAGTTATAATATACAACATACAAAACAGAATGAAGAGAAGACCAAAGATGCCAAATAGACCAGAAGCGACTTCCCCTTAAATCAAATGTGCACATGAAAAAAACATAACATTATTATTGCAAACTTAATACACTAAATAAACAACCATTGATAACGAACAAACAGGCAAAATAAACAAAACAATGCCCCAAACAAGATCGTAATCAAATCTAATTCAACTGCTTGTTATGTGTATACAAAGTCATTAGGTGATTTTTGAGAGAAGAGGTCTAAACTGTTAAGTGATTGCATTTTTTTTTGTTTTGAGGTAAAGTGTTCCAACAAAGTCTTATTAAAATGTAACCAGGTTCTTAGAAAGCTGATTCCTCCTCCCAGAAAATTGGTCAAAATAGCAGATGTCTTTAAAAAAATAGGCATAACTACTACAATTGGCATTATGACCATGCCCCCAACAAACTCAGATCTTATAGGACTTTTTAGGTAATTGAATCAGGGGTGTTTAACAACCTGATTATTTTGATGCTTTGAGTAGTCGTCTGAAGATGATACATAAATTTCTTTTCATAGAGAATTGATGTTTCAATCAAGATATGACATCTTTTTGCATCCAGTTCTTAAAATGATCTAGGGTGCTGACTATTCCAAAATGTGTGCGAGTATGACCCTGTTAAAATTATTGTAAAAAAAATGTTGTTTAAATGTCAGCTGAGATTCCAAAAGTGCAAATAAAATGTAAAAAAAACAAACATTTTTTAAAGCTGTGAGTCCCAGCTGCAACCCCAGTGAATTTTAATAAACAAAGGTAGGGGTTGGTGAAAATACTTGCTAAGAAGTGGTGAAAAAATGATTTAGGGGTGGTGATAAAGTTTGTGTTATTTGTGTAAAAATAGGGGTTAGGTTTGTTAGGGACGGGGCATCTTTAATAGGAAAAAATATAGATGTGATATGTATTATATTAGTCATATGAGATTGCTAACACATTGGGGAGTTGTCTTCAAGAAGGGGGTTTTTAAAATAAGCCAAGATGATTCCCTGTCGTGAAGGGACAGAAGTCTGATTGCAAGGAAACCAGTATGATTTGGTTTTAAAATTCATACCTTATTATAATTACCGCATAAACAGTGGGTAGACATGACAAAACCCCCACAGAATAAAAATTAGGTAGACAAAAGCCACTTTTCCACATCGGACAAAATCTGAAACTTAATTTGCATGGTCATCACAACATTGTCACTTTTTTTTATCAATTTAACTTGTTTAACTGAGTGTACACATGTAAAGTTGTAAAACCATTACCAATTCAAAAGGCCAAATTTGTTAAGAGGCCCTTTTGCAATTATCCAGTTTGAGTGATTTTTTAATAAAAAAGATTTGCAATTGAATTCAAATGGTTGTGTTAGAAACAATCAAATAATTTCATGTTACTAAATAACAAGATCGACCCACGCTGTGCACTTGGGGCTTACTCACATTCAATTATCCAAATGTGAAATCGGGAGGAATCATCTTTCAGGTAACTGCATATGAATTTAATACATGCTATAATCTCAGGTGCAGTTTCAAAACAATATCAAATTTAATTGACTTTTTCTATAACCAACAAAGTGAGGACAATACTGGTCTCAGAGGCAAACATGCTAAACTCAGTATCTGCAAGGGGTATGTATGAGGGGTCTTAAGATGAGCATTCCATTATGTTGCCATTTAGACT
>JAMKCH010046076.1:0-22305 GCA_023653785.1 Ophioderma brevispina | reverse complement strand
CAATAGAAGCTGCTGACCAATAATGAACAGAATACAGTTTCGATTTTTATCTGTCTTCTAAAGCCGTGGAGAGCTTAAAAACTTCCAAGACTTTAATGTATTTTTCCCGTATTTTCCATACGCCCAAACACCCAATTACCTTATTATAATCAGACGTAGTTGTGTGAAGATCGATGACGTGATCACAGTGCAAAAATGTAAACGCTGTACAGCTGTAAGAATTAGATTGAAGATGAGAAATGTTGTTCAGTGGTACTTGGTGCTAGCCTATGAGAATTAATATTTTTGAAAACACTAGAATTTTCATCTTACACAGGTGAGGTGTGTAATGTAAACCCCGGCCCGGCCGATTCAGAACCGGCCGTGTAACTGGTGGGTAGCTGAACATTGAAGCTATTTATTGACGACACCGGCTCTGCCAAGTAAGCGTGATTTCAAACTGTAACAAGTTATTCATGATTCGTTCGTACCTCATATCGTCCAATAATTGATGATTGACCCCACACCATTTGCAACAGAAACAATTTTGTGTTAATCTCTGAAATAGTCCAAAATAATATATTAAAGTCTACCAAAATCAACCGAGGAACATGTAGAATAAGGGGGAAACGTTTTGTCAGGGTAAAAAATAGTAATTGTTCGAATGAGTTAAATGATGTACAATTTTATTGGGCTACTCCGAGGTTTTAAAAAGTATCGTTTTCCCTATCTAAGGTGCGTTATAGCTTTAGTACAATAGGCTCATAACAGTTCAAAGGTCATCCTTGTGGGTAAAAATTCATAGGATGGTCCGTTTTGATCGATTGGTTGTAAACGGGTACATGTGTCCCCCACTAGATAAGTAATGTAAAAAGAGTCTTTGTTTGAAACTTTCTATATAAGAATTACAGAGCTCTGACTAGTGACCTCCCATAGACCCTGTAGCCCCAGTCATATTTTGCGTTCAAGTATGCAACGAATATTATAGAATGTGCAAACCAGTATATTTTCGGGTTCTGTACCATTATACGAACAATTTGACACCATTTTTTTTATAACGAACGATATATCTAAAATTTACCCCATTGTGACCTTGAAACCTTTTCGACTCAACTATTGAACTACAACATGCAGATATGGCAAACTATCCCTTTTTTTGTAAATCCTGGAAGTGGTAACAAACACGTTTGCCAACCTTTGACGCGTTTTGATACTTTTCATATTTTTGACCCCCTGTATAAACCTTACCACCCCCTAAAAATATATTTTCCCTTCCTTTGATTTTAGTAGACTTTATGTTATGTTGTTTTTTAAAGGTATTCTCAATACAATTCTGTTGGCATTGATATCTGTTGCAATTAGGTTGGGTTAAGGCAATCAATTCTATTTGACTGGCCTAATTGTGAAATACGTTTTAATTGTATGATGTTTGCAGATGTCTACTTTATTAAAATGAATTATATTTTATTTGACCGGGTCTTTTGAATCGTTGCTGCCCTTCTGCTGAAGTTCTGGTAATTAAAATTCGTATTTCGCGCTGTGGCTTTCTCCCATATGCAAGCTTCGTGATAGCACAGAATCACTCACGATTCACCAACGCTTTATAATTAATTGTACCCTTTGGACCTAGTAATTTCTAAATTCCCTTTAAAAAATGACTCTGAGCATTATCAAGAGTCCAATAAAACTACAAATTCACAGGGATAGCGATTCTCGATCAGTCGTCGATCGTGGATTGTGGTTTACAAAATACTGTTTTGGGACCGAATCGACCTTCAAGCAATCACCAACAAGCAACGACAAACAACGGGTTTGACGCTCACTCTTTTGATATCTAGTGAACCCAAATTGGCTATAAAAATCATCCAAATACAGCAGAAAGGCCGAGGGAAAGGAATGAAGCGAGCCGCTATGCAGACTGCAGTACAGGCTCGAGGGACTCGCTTTATCATGTTTATCCACCTCCTTGCTTTATTATCCGTACAATAATGTCAGACCATGTTTTATTATTATATTTTACACAAACACTGCTTATTATTTCAGAAAGAATACTAAACTTAACCTTACCAATCGAAATTGGTTTTCTAACCGATTTTCAATCAATTGTCCACCTCTTTTCTCTGTTTCTTCCGCTACGACGGGTTCATTATGAAAAACTTAACGGCAGCTAACGGTGCAATGCATATCACCCCTGGGCCCTGACCTTCGTCGGGGCCTCACCTCACCGAAATACCCCGTCCCCGTCTAGCCTCTAACCTCACGATGATGAATATCCCCGCCGAATATATCCTAATCATTCTCATCTTCACATCTTGGACTCGGGCTTGGAATTTTACTCATTTGGTTGAAGATGAAAGACCGTACGAAGATGAAGTTCACCCAGTTGTGCGTGCGCTTTATTACATTATCTCTGAACTATATCTTTGCCTCACTTTAATCAAAGCATTCCTTTAATGACGTTCAAAGGCCATAGCGCCCAAATTTTCAGAATTTCATTTTGTTTTATCGGGGGGTTCTCGGAAAATAATTTTTTCAGTCGTAATTGTGACTTACCTGTAGCAGTTTGAAAATAAAATTAGTTTCTCGTTTTATTTAATCAAAAGCTTCCTTAGGGAACTTGTAATCATATTTCAGGGTGTGATGGACTTTAAGAAATATCTGCATCTCAGAATGTACCTGTATAGGATTTTTAATTCTGTAAAGATATGAAGCCAGATGTAGGATGACTCAGAGATTCGAAATATAATTGTTTGTGTATTTATTTTAAAATAGTTAACTCGGACTTAACTATATTACCTAGATTGCTCTATTCCAAAGTTTGAGATCAATCGGATTTGCCGTTTTGACTGCCGGTAAACCATCTATGTAATATGTCTATAGTATAACAGTGCCATAGGAATACTGTGTATAACAAAATTCGGATCAGGAATTTTATAGCAAAGTCGTGGTTTTCTATGGAGTACTTTGGATTTTACTTAGTTATTCGCATATATCCCTAACGTACCTTAATCGCTTCAAAAAAACACCTGACAAAATATCACGAGGGGACTCCTGCCTTGGGTTAGTGAGAAATGCCCCAAACATGGACACAAAAAACAACGCTACTCAATTTTGCGGTGATTGTCAGATTTTCCCTATAGTACGTCAGCCCGACTAGTTTTTGGGAACCAAGGGGAGGTGGAAGAGTAGAAAATTTTCATTGCTACCATATGTTTGGTACATATGTGGGGATCATTGCCTGGGTGGATGTAGGGAAATCAGGAGATGGTGCATTTCATGGGCCAAAAAAGGTAAAATTGACCCATATAAGGCAAAAATCGTAGAATGGTGAGTATTTACCAACTTCTTATTAACATGTAATAAGTTTTATTTTCCGACTCTATAGCCGTGGATTAAAGAAGAATTTGAAGTTGGAATCTGGGGTTGACCCAAGAAACGGGCCAAAAAAAGGGGTTAAAATTGACCCAAATGAGGTAAAATCATAGAATGGAGTGTATTATTCCAACTTAAACTATTACAGTCACAAACCTCGTTGATCGGGACACGTCGGACCCCTACCATTTGCAAACCTATCACCCACCAAACCCCCCTACACCCCCCCACAAACAACACCCATTCAAACTAACCCTTCCAACACTACATCTTCTCGACGGCGTTCATCCGGAATTGCATTTGGCCGGATTACCACTAGTCCAACTGTATTCATTTTCCCACTCTATAGAAGAAGAGATTCAAGAGAATTGGAATGTTGGAGAACTAGGCGTCATAATTGACCCCAGAAAGGGTAAAAAAAGGGCTTCTAAATTTACCAAAATACAGGTAAAATCATAGAATGGTGATTTATTTATTCCACTTTATATTAAAATTCAGCGTATTTCATTTCTCTTACTCTATAGCAATAGATTCAAGAGAGCCAATAATAGTGTCATCTTCATTGAATCGCCTTGACTGCAATACCCACTGTTAATATGTGCCCGTATCATTTCAACCCGTTTTGCACCTATGAGGGGATAAAATGTGATTTATGAAGCTTCCTAGAATGCTGCAAAACTAAAATTATACACTTTTTAACTATAATATCTAAGTTAAATATTTTAATCCTATTACGATTTCACAGTGTAAATGAGACAAATAGTACCTTCTACAGACACCAATATTATATTTTCTGATCACTGCCTGTAAAATCTGTGGATCCCGGGACGAGGCTAATAGAGCGTGGTCTTTAATAATTTGACTCCAAAATTGACCTAGAAAGGGCCAAACAGAGGTCAAAATAGACCCCAACGAGTATGATAAAAGCGATAAAGTGGGCAATTCAGTAATGTTTGAAATAAAAAACTGCAATAATGTTTGCACTTTTAGTCAGCTGGCAACCACATAGATTGCATGGCGAAAAGATTGCCATGTTGGAAAAAAGGTGGACCAATATCATCATCTTTCGACTTTGTCGAAATCCGTGGCGTTTTTCTTTGCCAAAAACGTCTTATCATGCATTGCTGCTCCCACTTAAAAGTAAATGCTGGTTATCTCTGCTGCATAGCATTAGCATCAGAGTAGGTTATAGTAGATTCAACCCATCGTGTCACAGAGAGAAAAGTTTTGGACAGCGTCGATTAGTTGGAGAGGAGGAGAAAAATATGGCCTGATTCACCTGTTTATTGAATGATGAAGATAATTGGCCTTCATGTTGACATTCATTTTTACAGAGAGCGCAAACTTTGTGTTCCTTCGTATCCAAAACAAGGCCACCGAGCGCTCAAAAGTCAGTTACATTCAAACTAACCGTTACATTGATACCAGAGAAGCAAATTACGATTAGTCAGAATCTATTGAGAGTTGTTGAAATGCTTCATTAAGCCTGGAATTGATGTCTATGCTCTTTAGACTACATATTTCAATGGATTTAGCGTGAAGTTGTTAATTCCACCATGCAACATGCCCCTCATCAAGCCCATACTTCAGAAAAGTAATAGAGGTGACACGATGGTGAATCTACTATCGTGATCTGCTACCTTTAATTGGACATGGAAGACCTCCCACAGGAATATATAATAAAGGTCTGATATAATCTGGTTCCTTGACTTGAAAGCAATGCCACCGAACTGTGCTCTCATATGTGCCAACATTGTGGGAGATAGGAGGTAATTCACCATAGGATCCTATGTTCAGTGGAAATGTTTTTTCCAGGACACATTTCAACTCGCATAATTATTGGAATAAGTGCCATTTAAAAGTTGCCGGCAAGCTCCCTTCATTGCCAATGTTTCTGCACCATACAGTAAGATGATTCCACAAAGGCATGTAGAAGGCAACTTTAGTTGCTCGTTTATATACTAAACCATAATAGTAAAACAGTTGTGATAATTTCAGGGCAGAAATAAACCAAAAGATCAGATTTAACAACATTTTAGGATTGCTTTCATTCTCTATGATACAATTGTTTTTACCTAGTTTAAGGAAAACGACTGAAATGGTGGCCGAAGTTGGTAAATTTGACAATGTGGGTTGGCATTTTTATCCCTTTTCAAAGTTTTCATGCGATGTATTAGAAAGAACACTAAATAGGAGAGGAGCGATTTTTTTTTTTCAAACGGGGACTTCCCCAAACTTACAAAGGGGCAAAATTTGGTTCCACAAATTACAAAGGGGCAATTTGGTTCCCCCCAAAATTACAAGGGGGCAAATTGGCAAAAAGTGGACTTTTTACCTAAATATTTACCTTTTTTTTAACAAAAAATCATTTTATAACCCTTGGGCGGAAACGAAAAAAAAAAACCGTTTTAAGGGCCCGACCGACCCGATTTTCCGTTTTGAAGAATTTTTTTTTTTTTAGTTTCAAAAATCATGGTAAAAATCAGCCTGTTTTTAGCCCAAATTTATCATTTTGGCTATTTTTAAAGAAAAATTGCTTGTAAAAAGTTTTGTATATTGATTTTTCAGATTTTGGGGCAATTTTGGGCCAATTTTCACTTCCAGAAAATTAATAATAAAAAAACAAATTCGCCCGACCGACCGACCCTACTCGAAAGATCCGCTCGCCCGTAAAACAGGGTTTTCTTTTTCATCGCCTTAACTATATTTTTTTCGCTCGACAAAAAATATTTTGGACTTTTTAGCTCTTTTAGGGGTATGGGGCTTTTTTGAATGGGAGCGTCAGCCCCCACGGCCTCCCCTGGTTACAAGGCCTAAATTTGTTCATTATTACCAATTTAAACTTTTAACAGGGCAAGACTGCAGATATGTAAACGTGCATGAATGGCTATATTAGACCAATTGGGTGTAATTTGACCATTATTATCCAAAGTTTTCAATTTTGGGATGTCACTACTAATAAAAGTTAATATAGGTTTTAAATTGGCAATTGAATTGTGAAATTCTGCATTAATATTTGAAAACATATATGCCATGACCAAATACTATTTTCCTTTCTTTTTACCCATTGGAATCATGTTTAACCTTTTGGCCATTTCTGGAGTCAATTGACCCGGATTCCAAACATTTAAATTCTACATCTACAGCTTATTTCGTGGGGCAAATGAACTACTACGGGTATACATTTTAAATTAAGATGGAATAAATACATCACCATTCTATGATTTTGTGCCATATTGGGTCTCAATTTTGACCCTTTTTGACCTTTCTGGTATCAAAAATACCCCAGATTCCAACATTAAAATTACAAAATAATACATACCATTCTATGATTTTTACCATATTTGGGTCAATTTTGACCCGTTTTGGCCCTTTAGGGGTAAAATAATGAACCCCAGATGCCAACATTCAATTTCTTCTAATCTACGTTTAATAAAGTGGGGGAAAATTAAAGACTATTACAGTAATATGAAGTTGGAATCACCATCATATGATTTTTAACTTAAATTTGGGTCAATTTTGACCCTTTTTGGTCCTTTCTGGGGTCAAAAATAACCCCAGATTCAAACATTCAATGTCTTCTTCAACATAAAGCTATATAGTGGCGCAAATGAACTACTATGTACATTTTACAATTAAGATGGAATACAATACATCACCATTTATGATTTTTGCCATATTTGGGTCAATTTTGACCCTTTTTTGGCCCTTTCTGGGATCAAACATAACCCCAGATTTCCAACATTCAAATTCTCTTGAATCTATAGCTATATAGTGGGGCGGAAGGACAATTAAATCCTATTACAGTGTTAATATGAGTTGGAATCACCCTTCAATGATTTTTACCTATTTGGGTCAATTTTGACCCTTTTTAGTAATTCTGGGCTCAAAAATTTAGCCCCCGATTCCAAACAGATCTTCTATATAGTGGGCGAATTAATAGTTGTATTACATTTCAATTATGAAGTTGGAATAAATAATCCACAATTCATAATGTTTTACCTATTTGGGTCAATTGTGACATTTTTTGACCATAAAAACGAAATGCACCACTTCTTGATTTTACAATCCACCCAGGTGATGATACCACACATGTCCCTCATACTGGTACCATTGGCATTTTTCTACTCGACCACTACCCTAACTCGGAAAAAACTAGGAGTCCTTTTTCAAAGTGGCTGACGTACTACTAGGGAGTTAGGGATATGGATAAGCATTTGTTAATATGCAAAAAAAAAACACGATTTGTTTGAAAATTGAGGGCACCCTCACCGGGAAAAGCGCCAGATGTAAGTATATACAATAAAAATCTATTAATTCGAAGCCTGTTACAATCTCATCAAAATTGTTTCTTATAAGATAATATATAATGGAGACTTTTAACAGTAGGACCAAGCGTGGTTTTCTATGGAGGGTGAACAAGTGTCTGCGGTTCTTTTGTACTTGTTTCTTCAATAAACTTCCAAACGTGGTAAGGTAGGTGGTCTACAACGATTTAGTGCAATTTGAGAGAAATTTGGATTTTCCTAAGAAGCTCTCCTCCTAAGGCAGATAGCAAAACTTGACCAAGGACCACGGATGTTGGTAGGGTTAAACTCATTCCAAAGGCCAAATGAAAAAGGCACGATCACAAGCTTTCTTTTTGGAACGAGGTAAATGGACTATTGAGTATGAGGCTGAAAATATGAAGACAGGTAATCAGGAGATTTGATATGTACAGCTGGTAAAAAGTAATAAGGAAAAAAATGTTGAAATGTATCCAGTGATGATTGTAACCAATGGAAAGAATCCAGAAGCGGATCGACAGAGTGCGACGGGGTTGCTTGAAAATGAGGCGAGCTGATTTATTCTTGAAGAATGAGGGCGATTTACAGACAAACTAAAAATTATAAAAAAAAATATCAACTGTGCATTTCTGTGAATATTTTGACTGTTGTTTTGGTTTAGAAGTCCATTAGCTAAATCCGTTTTTATTCCATCCAATTGATTGCACCCTAACCGGAGTTATTGTCAATTGAACAAAATGATTTAAAATCCCAATGGCCAGTTTCACTTGAAGGTTCCGAAACTAAAGGTATACGGTATGTAGCATCATGGTGGGATTAAACGTTTTAAACAAAGAATATTGTACAGATCAGGTTGAATGTACTGTCATACATTAAACTAATCAATATAATTTTTCAAACAGTGTGTGAAAAGCACCAGCGCTCTGATATGTTTTTGGGGAAATGGGGCCTCACTTTCAGGGCGACAATAATCATGAAACTCAGAGTAAATTTTGGCAAATTTTACTGCTGAAACTATAAGGGGACAGCCACAAGACTCTGTTGGGGGACAATGTATGGACAACGCTCTAATGTGGAGGGCGAATTTACCCTTCCCCTATTCCCAATGCCTCCAAATGCCAGGACGGAAAACATAAATCGCGGGTTGAAAATCAGAAAGACGAAAATCAGATGAAAGAAATATTAAGCATTTCTTTAATTGCTGTTCATAATTAAAATTGGTTCGTTGTTTACAAGTTTATCTAATGTTTGCTTACAGTACCATATATGAGCTTTATGAGATGTTTACATCGTGAGTAAGTAATGAATAGGATTTCTTAGTAGAAAAAATATTAAACATCAAATTTCTCAAAAGCAGTAAATACAGCAGAATTAAACAAATCTTTAATAAATTTTTTCAGTTGCTGAGTTACGTCCTGATTGTCAACCCTCGATATCAGGATGCGAAACTGGACCAACGGGTTTTTCAAGTGTCTCCTGAACCAGCCCCACAAATTACACCACTAAAATTCTTATGAAAGCTGGAACATCTCTGAAAAAGAATAAGTTAACGTCCAGTTGAGATGACCTTAAGGTTTTGGACAAAAAAAAAATCTAGATTGTATAGTTTTTTGGGGGGGACAGTCTGTAGATATTTCTTATCATACCATTACACGATGAGAGTGCAATAATCTAATCTGAAAATGTTTGACACGTCTCAGTATCCATTATTTACGGAAGATTCATTATTATACAATGCTCAGTTATAGAACGAGACAATGGCGATTGTGTCAGCCAATAGCTCAAATAACACCAAGCTTGCGGATTGAAGGGAGGAGGGGATTTCCTGTTCACCAAGAGTAAGATGGTGTAGCGAGTTGTAATGGTGAGGAGAGAAGCGACAAAAAACTTCAGTTTTTGGATTTCATTTAGTATCAATCTATTTTTAAGCATCCAAGACCGAAGACACTCAACATTGGGATAATTTTTTAAATAAAGCACAAACAGCATCCATGACAGTTCGGATCAATATTGTGTAGAATCTGAAATCACCAGAATAGATGTGGTATTTGAGATGATGGTGGTGATTGATAATCTGGCCAACTCTGCTAGTTATATGTAAAAAGCCTGGGGTTCCAACAACACAGAGCCTGGGGGACTCCGTTCGAGTAGGTCTTTATCATCAGAACAATACCCATGATGTACCTTTGTAAGTTTTACCCTTCAAGGTATGTTTTGAAAAAACAATTTTGAGCATTGCCGTCAGGACCCAAAGTCACCAGCAAGCCGTTCTAAAAGGATACCGTGATCCACGGTATCAAAAGCGGCTGAAAATCTAACATCAGAAGGAAAACGGTGCTGGTTATCAATTTGCCCTATGTTACGAAGAGCGTACTAAGGTCAGGAAAGGTAACCTCCCGTGGTTCATAAAACAAAATTCACATGACGATTTTGGAAGAAGAATTGACTTTACCAAGATGTAAATTCAATATGATTTTATCATAATTTAAATCACAACACAATACACAATAAACAATCACAAAATTATTATCTAATTTCTACCTACTTAAAAATCAAATAACACACACCCTCCCATAACTCAATGACAACAGTTCTTGTTGGGTGCACCAGTCTCTTGTAGAATCATGTCCACACATAAATCTTGGCGACCATTCTTTGGCTGGACAGTTTCAACTAGTTCGCGAATCGCAAAAGGCCTTTGGTCCTAGGACCGGCGTGAGCCGATTAATTTAAAACTCGTATACGTGGGAGGAAACAACTGGAAGTAATAACTGCAGCTTATGGTATAAACATATGTCCTACAACAGGTACTCAGTGCATTAAAAGGTGAATGTCAACTGGTACAGAAGCAATGTCCTGCTGAATTTTATGTTAACCTTTGTTTTCGCACGGACGGCAAACGCAAATTTGCTGACGATTCTGGACCAACTTTTCAAATTATAATAACATTATTTTTATAAATCAAATGTTATGAAAGTTCTCCACCTTCTGTTTGGAGGTTACACTCGATGAAATCCATCTTGACAACTGGCACAGAAGAATAACTTTGCAACAGAATTTGTCCTTAGCAAAATTTCCCCATGAATTCAACACAACACATAAAGGAAGACAAGTGAAATTTTTTCACAATCCTTCTCGTTCGCTGAAGCATGTTTCGGAGGAAGTCCACATCCTGTTCTCGAAGTGTTTTTGACATAAGCAATTAACACAAAGTCTTTGTTCATCAACAGGTGTGGAAACTTGCTTCCTATAGGTTAAACAAAGAACCTCTATTCAATTCTTGATGAAGATGATAAGACAACTATTGTCCTCATACTGGGAACGTCTTCTGACATGTTCTTCAGGATGTTTCAACCACTAAGTCATTTAGAACTAGGTCATCAGATAAGTCATGCTATTGCACAACACATGCAATTTTCATATTTTTCAGTTCTCCTCAATCATAATTTATATGATTCCAATTTAACATGATTTAATTAATATAATACCAAAACTATTAAGGATTCAGGAAGTCTGTCACACACCTCCTCCTTAAAAGAAGAAGTTTGAGTACATGAAAACTTTCTTTAGTCCTGTACTTTTTATGCTACTACATATGTGCTGTGAGAGTGGGTGTCGTCTCGAAACATCAGAACCTCGAAACAACAGACTCAGAGGGGGAAGACCTCGAAAACTCAGACCCGGAAGTAAATTCACTTCCGGTCTGATGTTGGCGAGGTCTTGTTGTTTCTAGACACCCGGGGGGGGATGTCTTAGAAACATCAGAGACCTCGAACACATCATTACCTCAACCCGGAATTGATTTTTTTTGCCGAAGTCACTTTTACTATCCGGGTCTGAGTTTCGATTTCTGATGTTTTCTAAGACAAGACCCGTGGGGGGGGGGTGGTCTAGAAACATCAGACCTAGAAACATCAGACCTCAGACCCGGAAGTGGAAATTACTTCGGGTCTGATGTTTTCATAGGACGAAGGTTTTCTGATGTTTCTAGACAACCCGGGGGGATGTCTAAGGAAACAATCAACCCTCAAACCACAGACCTCAGACCCGGTAAGTGATTTTTGTTTTTTTTGCCGAAGTCAACATTTTACTTCGGGTCGATGTTTCTAGGTCTGATGTTGCTAGACAAACCGCGGGGGGAATTCTAGAAACATCAGACCTAAAAACATCACCCGGAATAAATGTTGACTTGCGAGTCAAGACACAACAGCAAGAGTTGGAATCCAGAAAAATGTTTCCCCCCGAGTAGCATTTCACTACTACGGGGTCTGATTGTTTTTGAAATTCCAACGTATACCCTCACCGTGCCTGTGACACGAGGGGTTTGCCCTGGTGTGCTGCGTAAATTTGAGGGGCCGACCAGTCGAAAGGGAAAGGGACATATGGCCGGTGGGGTTCGGGAGTAGGTGTCCTCCCTTTCGCGGACAAACTTTGCAACTTTCGCTTACTAAGACACATTTTTCCATGCATGCAATTTAGTAAGAAAAACATTGTGGAAATTAAATTGACACGTGGTATGGTAAACTTCATAATTCCTGGCCAACCGTTTACAAACGGTGTGGGTGCGGGAGGTAGGTAAGTTTGGAGTATTTACTTTTTTCCACGACCATTTTTTCTATGAATAGTAGATAAGTAGATAGACCCGATTTAAATTGCAAGTTAATTAATAAAAAACTTAAAACTGATTAGGTAGGCTAAGGTTAAATTATAAAATGGGGACTTTGGAACTCCCTTTATCTGAAATGCGGGCTTGTGGAACCGTGTTTGAGTAAAATGATATGCTTGGTTGGGAGGCGGCTACAGTAGTGAAATGGGTGTATTTAGCCAACGCACGTCCATTTGGTCCAAGTCGGGGTCTCAATCCAGGGCATCTCCCTCCACGCCGGAGAATAGCATGATTTTGTTTTCTATCTACTTTTTTTTTTTTTCATTTTTTTTAACTACAAACTTCTCACTCAAGCAACGGGTAACTATCCCACAATTCCCAGGGCCAGTCTCCCATGTTTTTAAGGAACGTGTCCTCCGCCTCTTCGTAACGAACATAAGATTTCCTCCCATTTTGGAAGTCACTTCCTTCCCCGGGTCTGAGGTCCTGGGATGTTTCGATTTCTGATGTTTTCTAGCATCCCCCCCCCGGGTGTCTAAAACATCAGACTAGAAAACATCAACCCGAAATTACTTCACTTCCGGGTCTGATGCTGATGTTTCTAGTCTGATGTTTCTAGACATCCCCCCCGGGTGTCTAGACACTCAGCCCTAGAAACATCAGACCCGGAAGTAAAATGTGGACTTCGGCAAAAAAAATCACTTATCCGGGTTCTGAGTTCTGTTTTTTCGAGGTCTTATGTTTCTAGACATCCCCCCCGTGTCTAGAAACATCAGACCTCGAAACATCAGACCCGGACGTGAATTTACTTCCGGGTCTGATGTTTCGAGTCTGAGGTCGTTGTGTCGAGGTCTGATGTTTCGAGACCACCCGTGAGTTCGCATTTAGCTGACTCTTTAAAGGGCATCGCAATTACATTGTCCTTGCCTTTATATGTTGATTTCCAAGTTGTTCCCTTGCATGGTTAAACTTCATCTTAGCAGTCTCTGATTCTTGTTTCTCATTTTTGTGGAAAAAGTGAGTGATTGTGGTCAGTATACACAAGTATTGGGTGTTTGGGTGAGCTCAAGTACACCTCAAGTTGTAGACTAGCACAAGGCTAAAAACTCCTTTTCAGTGGTTAAGTAATTTCGATGATGCTTATTGAACTTTTCGAAAAGTAGCAAATTGGATGCTCCACCTTGTCTTCACCCCTCTTGTGCTAGGACTGCACCGCATCCACATCACTAGCATCTACCCTCAAGTTTGAACTGAGTCTGAAATCAGTCTGTCAGACTGGTGACTCATAAGTTTGGCCTTAATCTTGTCAAATGCTTCGTGCATGCATCAACCAACAAATTTTGGTATTCTTCTTGAGCAGCTTCATTGATTGCAATAACAGAAAAATTAGGACAATATTTCCTATATATCCTGGCCATACCCAGAATCTCCAGCAATTTCTTTCCGGTTGGTAAGTGATGAAACTTGTTCTATGCTCTCTACTTGGCTTGATTGGCTTGACCTTGACCTTGAACCACAATGGGGCCCTAATATGTAACTGTGCACAGGCGAATCGACTCTTTGCTAATTGACATTTAAATGGCCTCTTTTGACAATTGTTTTCAAACATGTGTGCATTTGGTTCATGGGGTCTTCCCAGGTCTCCAGAGTACACTACAAATCTCAATATAGCCTCACAACCATCTACTCAGCAATTACCTTGTTTACCAATTTGGAACGTAGCATAGCATTTTTCACGCCAAAGGGCATCACTTGTATGGTAACAATCCATCTGGTGTTACCAATGCTGAAATTTCTTTGCTCTTTCTGTCAGTGGAACTTGCCAGTATACCCTTTAATAAATCAAACTTGCTTACAAATTTTCTGTCCAATCTTATCATAAATCATCAATTGCTGGTTCGGGACGAGTCTTCGTATTGTAGATTTGTAGCCCGAAATTCTTGACACACGCGGTATGACCCATCAGGTTCGGTACCATGACACAGGGTGGACGACCAATCGCTGTGGCTGGGCTCAATTAGATTTTCTGTACATATAGTTCCCACTTCTTGATTTTCAAGCATTTTGGGCTTTTTCAGGTTCTCCACCTATATGGGTGTTGGTTGATAGGAATTGCATCACCCATATCAATGTTATGATGCACCACATTTGTTTCTGGTTGAGCATCTGCAAACAAATGATCTAAAACTTGTCATCAATTTTGTAATTCATCCTGTTGTTTTGACTTGTCCAGGGGACCTATTTTTGTTTCCAATTGGTGAGCACACAGAGTTTGTAAGTTTAGGTTAACAACCTAGTCATGTCCATCACCTCTATTGATTTTTTCTGAAATTTTCATTACATGTACTTCCTCTTTGTTTCCATTGGCCCACCTTGGTTTGAAATTGTCATGGCAACAAATTTTGAAGTGCTGGTTTCATCCCTGTCAACATACTTTTTCAGCATATAATGTGACAACCATGTCCTTTGTGTCGCCTCCTGGCGTTTTTTGACAACATAGTTTAAATCACTGACCTTGGATTCACCTCATACGGACCACTGTATCTTTCTTGCAATGGGATGTCCAAGAATTGGACATATACAAACTTTATCCGCCGTTCTCAAACTCTCCTCCCTGGCCGTTTTATCATACCAATGTTTCATTTGACGTGGCTAGCTTTCAAATTTTCTCTTGCCATTTCACATGCCCTTGTCAATCTTTACTTAAATCCAGATACATAGTCTAAGATATTCAATTCACTGTCAGTTTGTAACCACTTTTCTTTGAGAAGTTGTAACGGATCCTCGGACTTGATGTCCCAACACTATTCAACGGGCTAAATCCTAGTGATTTCTTGCAAAAACGCTTCCCGAGCAGCAAACATAGGAGATGTCTCCCTCTCCCAACCGTTGGCTATTCTGAACAAAGGTTTTCAATCATATTCTTGAGTGTTTTGTGAAACCTTTCCAGTGCCCTGCTTGGGACTCGGCATGGTATGCAGAAGATTTGTACTGCGATCCCTATTCATGCATAACTTGCTGAAATATCCGGACATGAAAAGAACTGATCTGATTGGATTGACTTGGGTAGACCAACGATGTAAAGAACTTAGTGCTTTCAACAATATGTCCTTGATATTTCTCATGGAATCAGCTTTCGGAAAGGCGGGTGATTCACACATTATAGTGCAACACTCGTTGGTTTCCTGACTGTTTTTGGCATAAGGGCCTCACAATCATAATTAATTCCTAGCTGAATATGCTTCCTCAAGAGTGCTGGAATTGGTTTCAGTGAGCTGGTGGGATTTCTGATTTGGGCTTCCTACTACCTGGCATGTAATGACATGAATTTGCAATATTTCCAGTTACAGCTCTCCTGATTGTGGGCCACCAAAATGATCACAAATTCTATCATGATCTTACTACCTCCAGTGTCCTCCATTGGGTTATCATGTGCAAGACTAATTACCTCTTTCTGATATTTGAGGGTACACATTTGATTTACAACTCTCCAGTCATCTTCAGCCGAACATCTGAGGTCTATATTATTCCATCAAAATGCCCATTTTCTTCGAACAAGCAACAGACTTTTGACTTCCTGTTTGGGCACTGACCTTTCACTAAATTCAGTGAGTTTGGATCTTTTCTTTTGTTCTCGATCAACTTGTTTTTTGTGATCGGGTCAGAAATTCCAATCTCTAACTCCACCTAATACTGAACTGTCATCAAGACGTGAGAAATGTATCATCCCAATCTAGAAAGATTTTCAGTCTTTTCTTTGTTCTTTGTTGTTTGTTTTGTCTGTGGTTTCAACCACATCTGTTATCTCTTCTTGTGAAGATTGTATTACTCATAGCCCGTGTATACGGCAACAACAGTAAAGATATTTTCCTCTTCATTTTCACACTTTGACACAAGCTAGTGGACCAATTGGATCTGTTATTACTGTTAACTCCGCTAAATCATTTCCCAGTAGCATTGGACACACCGAGGCGATTGCATTTAGGCGCTAACCCCTACATGACTGTTCCCAAACGAGTCTGTTTCACTTTAATTTGGTGAGTGGCACTTTAGAAACCCATCCCACCCCTTTAATCAGTACATCATTCTGTGTGGGACGATTTTTCTGAAAAGGGTAGGTGCATCTTCCAGAATTAAAGTTTGAGCACAACCGTGTCCACCATGATAGTAATAGTGTGGGTTAGTTTCAATCATCGGTGAGTGGTAGACTGTCCTGTATGACAAAAGTTTTTAATCTTCACTCACTTCTCCACTTGTTTTGACATGTTTTTGTTTTTGTCTCTTTATTTGGTATGCCTTTCTGGTACTATGCTGCATTAGGTTTCCCATGAAATTTCCAACACTGTTAAACAGGTGCCCTTTCTTTTTGCAATAAGTACAAGTTGGTAGTAAATGGTCAGACTTAGAGGGCCCCTCCCTGAACTGATTCGATTTTCACTCGTTTTTGTACTAGAATCCTGATTTGGTTTTCCACTTGTACGTAGATGGAGGGGATGGCTTATTCTGCCACAGTTTTTCTGTGGAAATTTGACTTGGGCCGAGGAATAGATCATTTATGCGTGATTGCCATAATCTCTGCGATTGTTGCTTCTTTCTCTATTGTTTCAATTTTACTAGTCCTCATCAATTAGTCTTGATATCAGCATTACACATTGGTTTGAATTCCTCTATCAAAATCATTGTCTCACACTCGTAAAATCTCTTTCACCTCCTATCAGTCACCAACGATCAAGCAACTGTTCTTAGTGGCTGCAATTCTACATTGTCCTGGTTTGGTTTCTTTTGGTACCCCTGACTTTCTGTCTATAACCTCAGTACTAGCTCATAGGCTTTTAGTATGGCCTGTTGACGTGATCATAATCAGCCACTCTTGCCTCATAGCCATGGCAATACCCACGCTTGCTTTGCTACGAGAACACTCTGAAGTAACAAAGTCCACTTGGTTTTTGGCATTTTATTGTGTGGCATTTTCTCGAAGTAGGCCTGAAATATTTATCCACTTCACTTTCCTGGAACTTAGGTACAAGCCTAATGTGACGTGTTACATCAAAACCATACACAGTGGAAGTTCACTCTTTTCTGTTGTTGCAACTCTAATTCTTAGTTTCAATTTCTTTCTGGCATTTCTTTTCCTTTTGCTAACCTCCCTTGTACTTTTATTTCTATCTTTATTTTGGTACTCTTTCCCCTTTTTCTTGTGAGTCATTTTCTTTTCTCTAACTCTAATCTCTCTTCTTTCTCTGGCTGATCTTTTCATTGTTTTACTTTCAATGCTAAATTTCATCTTCTACTGGGATTACTTTTCAGAAAGGATTGATCCCAAACAATCATCGTCTACCCATGTTGGGATGATCATTTCTTGATAATTTGTCCTATGTATTGAATTTGCCCACCTGCCTCAATTATATTTGAATTGCCAAAAGATCCTACCTTTCGTATGGGTCAAACACATCCCAGTTAGGCTTCTTCACATACTCTTGAGCATTAAATGCCATTGTGAGGCAAATACTGTATACAATGTATTTGTCAAAGAATCTTAAACACAAATTTTGGACAAGAACAGAATTTTTCAAAAGTTTTCCATATTTGTTCCAGTTCTCCTCAATCATAATTTTTAATATGATTCAATTAACATGATTTATTAATATAATACAGAAAAGTTTATAATATCAGGAGTCTGTCACTGAGGATATCGTGTTGTACACAGGTGAGTGCAGTCTCTGTGCTCTACCTTGCCTGTAACTGACTGAAAAGGGATCCGACAAAATCATTAGTATTGATGTAAGACTACTGAAGTGGAGACCACCTCCAATCAGCTTTACCAACAAAGTGTAATGAGATACAGGCCGGTAATTGAACTGATTTTTGTCGAGAGAGGGTTTTCTTCAAAATTGGATAATACTAGCTTTGCAATCCCGTGGGAAAGTACCTGAGGAAAGAGATGTGTTTACAATGTTAGTTAGCAGATACACGATTCTGAAAGGTGTGCTTAACCAGCCTGTGGGCAGCGGATCAAGGGAACACCGCCCCCCCCCCCTTTTTGCCTTTAAGTTACTTCATACTTATCTCTATGCAAATCTTCTTCATATAGGTGGTGAAATCATGTCAAGAATACTACATTCAGCTGTGCAAATCGGGTAAAAATACAAAAGTTTTGAGACGAATCTGATTTTTCGTTTTTGATGCGGTTAAAAATTTAATGTATAGTAAAGTGCCATAGAATACTGTGTACAACAACAAGTCTAGAGCCGGAATTTTAGTACATGTGGGCTTTTGTCAGTGTAGGAGAGCGATTTGGAGCGTAGCTCTTTCACGACCGTGGCCTTAGTATGTGAACAAGCATAGCCTATTCTATTTAAAAGAAAGTGTTAACAATTTTAGAGACATGAAATGTTGTGGTGTGTGTTTTTTTTGACTAATCATAATTTCTTCTGGATTGTTTTCAAAACGGCAAATAACATCAGGTGCACTTTTTTTGAGACTATTTCTACTTCACTTCACGAAGTTGATAAAGTTTTCCTAATATGCGTATTCAATTCTGAAAGATTGAAGTCGAGAACTAAATGAAGTGCTTCTCTTGACGTTCTTAAGACATGATGGAATCATGTTCACAAGAGCAATTTTTCCTTGTCTTATTGAAACAAGTTGATGTCCTTTATTGTAAAGTTTGTTCACAGAGGCTATTGTACTAAATCAATCTTAAACGGAGTGGCAGAGCTGGAGGTCCCCACATTTTGACTACTTGCAGAACTCCTGAAACTATTTACATAATTTTTTGTGATTGTAGAAAGGTTTCTCCATTGTGGGAGAAACTCTGGTTTTTTAATCATCAATTTAAAAAAAGTAAAATTTTTGGGGGGGCCGACTAATTGTTGTCTTTAACCTTTTTCTAATTGATACATTTTGGCGTAAGATATTTCAGAGCATTATATTGTACATTTCTTTTCCTCTGCAAAATACAATAGTTATAGACGAAATGAAAAGTATTGGAAAGGGTTATAGAAGGAGGGAGCTATGGGAGGCTATGGAGTGAAAAAGGATCAGGCGGAATGGATAGTGGGGCTAGGGGAAAGATGAGGGGTTTAATAAGCGGAAGAGATAGAATACAGAAGAGGGGCGTGGAAGGCGGGTTGGGGTAAGGGAGGGGAGCTGAATGTGGAGGTGGATATAGGGTGGGTTAGAGCGGAGAGTATGTATTGGTGGGCGGGAAGGGGGGGGGTTGAGAGAGGGGGTAAATAGTTAGTTGAAATGCGGCTTGTTTAGGGGTGATGGAGTATAGGGAGGTAGAAGGAGAGAGGGGCGTGTGGCAAGATAGGGGGGGAATTAAATTGTCAGTATTGGATCGAAATATAATGTGGTGGGGGATAAGATAAGGGGAAAAGGGGGACGGGTAGCTAGGAGTATTAAGTGGAGCTAAAGGGACAAAGTTGTATGGTTGTGGGAGCTCTGGTCGGAGCACGTCGTCTAGAAGGTGGTTAGTTGGGTGTTTGAAAGAAATTGTTTGATGGCGTTAGGAGGCAGCGGATGGGGAAAAGAAAAGGGGAGAGAGGAAGGGAGGGTGGTCTTAAGTTTTATATTCCATAGATGCAAATTTCAGGAAACTTCTCCCAATTTGAACGTATTTTAAGCTCTGTGTAGTTAAATTTATTTTCTATTGTTTTTGCCGGCAGCTTTTCTCAATCTGGCTGATTGAGAGAGAGAGAGAGAGAAAGAGAAGGGGAGAGTGAAAGAGAGTTTAAGGGGTGTTAAGAATGTAATTATAGAGGTTGATGTCTTTGTCCTGCCATATTGTGTGAATATTCCCTCATTGTATTTTTAATCATTTATATTGATATGTTGTTGTGTATGAGGCTTATTTAAAAAATCTAGCGTCCACCTCAGAAATCTCTGGTCGGCCTTTCATCATTGGTCCAGTCCACGTTACCTGCAAGTACCATGAAGTACACACACAACCTACAAACACACCCTTCTGTTCAAATGGTTTAACCCCGTTTAACCCTCGACTACCGAGCCTATTTTTAACAACACTTCCGAAGTGGTGTCCACGAATTGTCCAAGAATGTTTTGATTGACAGAGAAAATACCATTTAATGTACCTGTCGTCATATAGGTAACCATTAGCAGCAAGGTACATCCCATAGTGTATGCATGTACGTGTACGTGAACGGTAAATCAGTTTTTTACACATAAAGAATAAAAGAAGTTTAATGTTTTGCCTATCTAATATCTTGTCACAATTAGATGGGCATCCAATATTGATTAGTGGTCCAGGGCACACTGCGGATACAAAAAATGGCGGTTCAATCTTTTATTATAATCTTATTTAGGTATTGGTTGTGTTTTTTTATAATACCGAAAGTATTAAATACGTAAATGGGCTTGCTCCTTTTTACGTGTACCGTGTTCTCTATTTGATGTGAGCGCTGGCGCCTTCATGCAGATACCACTAAGTACAGTGTGAAACAAACTTGCGCTTTAGCGAAGCAAAGATTATATAAAGCAAGTTAAGACACTCCCCTATTTGTGGAACGGGAAGACGCGCCTAGTGTCAGGGAGGTAAAAGCGTGGACATTACTATTTCCTTCCTGTTGAATAATGGCCGAAGTTTAAAAAGTGTCATTCTCATTTTGATGAGGTTGCTTGAATAATTTACAACATAAACTTTTCATTTTTTTGCATATTGTTAAAGACAAAGGAAAGACGAATGTTATTTGTGTGATTTGCTGATATAGGGGACATTAGGAAATCAACACCTCGTCCCTTTGTAGTGTATTCGATAACCATAAGCATCGTGCACTTCTGCCAAAGCATCAACGTTGCACAACTTCCTTGGTGCACAAGCAAACCTAGAAGGGGTGCCCAAAAATCGGACCTCATTAATGGGGACGTCATAGCCCGCCCCTTTTTTGCATATGTTAAAATATGTCAAAATGAAAATTCTCTCCGAAACCATATCATGTGTGGTATCAAATTAAAGCCTGGAACATAACTGAGGTCTTAAGCTACTTTTAGTAGGGTATCTTAGCATTTGGGTCATATAGGTCATTAGGTCATTGGGTCATTGATATTAAAGTTTACCAAATTTGGTATCAATTCCACACATGGCGTGCATATAATAAAGGGCAGTCGTAATATGTCACCCCCAATTTTGACATTGTAAAAAATTAAAAACTCCAAATAAAACTTGATTTTTGTTTCATATCTAAGGTAAATACTATGTAGTTTCATGAACAAATAGGCAATTCAATTCACCAAATTAGATTTTGTTGGATATGACAAAAAGTGACATTTGTTTTATGTGTGCCGTACATTCCCAAAATGGCATTTAGCAAAAGACACCGTGTACTACTTTTGATGTATTTAAAACAGAGATTGCAAATTTGAAACGTTGGTAATAAACTTCTTGATGTTGTCTTTTTAAGAATCTGGGTTCATTATTAAGAAATTGACATTTGTCGGGGAGGATGTTATATACAAATTAAACATTTATGCAACGTAACCGTACGTCCACAGGCGGTTATCATTGGGAATCAACCCTAAAGATGGAACCAGTTGATTTTATCTTTGTTTTTTTTTCTTCAGCTAACGCCCTAATGTGTACAGATCTGTTATTTTTTTTAAAAAAACTAATAAAGTTTTGCAAAGGGGACTGTTACTAAAAACATGAGTAACTAAAAAAAATAAAAAAACACTTTTGTGTGTACGTCAACACACGGGGGGGGGGTGTTTTTATGATGGTCATGCAAAACAAGAATGTGATTGGAATTGAAAGGTTCAGGTCTAAGTCTTCTGTCAGAGTTCACTTCAAATACAAATGGCCCAAAATTCAATAATAAACCTGAATAATTAGAAGTTCTGGGTCCGTAGTCACTGGGTACCTTTTCCATGACAAGTCCAGAGCAAAAAAAATCCTGGGGCGTGGCGAGCCACTTGCAGTTCATAAGCAATAGAGGTAATTTCCTGCAGACATACTTCAGAGTTCTCTATACCTTGGAGATTTCAGGTGGCAAGGTTACAATAGCTTTCAGGAGTTGTGAACATCATGAGTAGTAGCTAGCAGTC